>PVJA010003469.1:0-94803 GCA_004027025.1 Myocastor coypus | reverse complement strand
AGAGAGAGAGAGAGAGAGAGAGAGAGAGAGAGAGAGAGAGGTTCTGAAGGATCAAAACCAAGTTTATTTTCAGAGATAAAACTGCTTCAGGCTGGTGGGGTCTCTGGGATGGCGAAGACAGTAAATGCACATGAGATCCACACCGAGACCCCAGACCACAGCATTTCGGGGCACTGAGAAAGTACAGAAACCAAGGTATTTTCATAACATTCTAGAAAGGAGCATGAGGGGTCCCTGTGGTGGAGAGGAGAAGAGACAGCTTCTTAACCTCTCACCAGGAGTAAGTAGAAATGCGAAGATGACCATGGGAAAACCCTTTTGCGTCTTAGAGGAAAAATTATCTTGGAATCTGGATGTTACAACCTCGGGAGCATGCAAAAACTAGAGATGTAAGCCACAGAGGTTTGCACTCCAGATTCTTTTTCTTGAGGTCGTCACTTGAGGATGTGCTCCAGTGGCACAAACACAAAGACCAAGAAACCACTCAGTTGTCCTGTCGCTCAACAAGGGACAGTTGAGGAAAGACAGCGCGCTCTGTCAACACTTGAGCAGGGCGCTGGAGGACTCCAGGGAGGACAGCGCTAACTGCAGCAACACACAGAGACCGGGCGTGGCTCGGGCACGCTATGAAAGCCAGAATTCTTCTGCCACAAGAGAAGAAAAAGGCAGCCGGACACCCTAAGGAAAAAATGAACCTCGTACAAAAAAGCAAAGCAGAGCAGAGCAGAGCAGAACAAAGCAAAATGCTAATCTTGAACTAAACTCTGGGGTTACTTTGAACAACTAAGAGAACAGAATCTCCTGGGCTGTCCTGTCAGGAAGACCCTTCTCAGAGGTCTATAAAGAACTAGAGGGACCCGGCAGGATGGCTCAGTGGTCTAAAGCCCCTGCTTGGGAAAGCTTGGGCGGCTTCAGGGACTGCAGTTCGATCCCCGGCACCACATGCTGCACCAGCCCTGACCTCGGGGCGGGCTGAGCCGGCCATAAAAATGAGTGAATAAACAAACAAAGGTTCTGAAACAAGAATAAAAATAATAAATGAATAAAAATTAAAAAAAGAACTAGAATTCTATTCCCATTCTTTTTTATTTTAAAGAGAAAAAAACCCCCAAAATTTCAAAATAAGGCAATAGGAAGGTAATAAAGATTAATAAGTTGTGTATGGTCACCTTTAAATTACTTGCTCAGAATACAATATATTGGCATTTAACTGCCCAACTATATTAGTACAAATCTTTCTTTTCAATGAACTAAGAGAAATGAGTAGTATAACTATCATATATATATATATATACATATATATGTATAACTATCATATATATACATATGTATGTATATATATATATATATATATATATATATATATATATATATGATAATATGGTGTCTACATGTCTACATGTCTGCATGTGTGCATCTTGTTTATTTTATTTATGAGTGTGGTCTTGAGTTGCATCCACTTACCTATAAAAACCTCCAATTTATCCTTCTTTATGGCTGCATAGTACTCCATTATAGAAAAATATCACAACTCTTTTTATCCATTCCTCAGCTAATGGGCACTTGGGTTGTTCCCAGGATCTAGCTATTACAAATTGTGCTGCTCTAAACACAGGTGCACATATACTGCTGTGATATAAAGTTTTAAATTCTTCTGGGAAATAGCTGGATTGAATGGGACCTCCGATCCTAGTATCTCTGAGAACCCACACACTGATCTCCACAGTGGTTGTAGCAGTCCACACTCCCACCAAGAGTAGAGAAGGGTTCCTTTTTGCCCGCTTCCCCTCCAGCATTTGTTATTGGTTCACTTCTTGAGGACAGCTATTCTTTCCAGGATGAGATGGAATCTAAGTGTTTTGATTTGCATTTCTCCAAAGACCAGTGATGCAGAGCATTTTTCCATATATTCATTTGCTGTTTGCATTTTTTCATATGAGAAGTGTGTGTTCATCTCAGATTCCCATTTTTGATTGGGTCTTTCCATTTGGGAGGTCTGCTTATTCTGAGTTCCTTTTTACATTCCTGATAACCATCCTTTGTCTGAGGAAAAGCTGGTAACCATTTTTTCCCACCACTTGTAATCTAGTAAGATGGAAGTGTCTCTTCATGCTACTGGTGACTTTTCTTGCTGTGCAAAAACTTTTCAGTGAAATGAGATCTCCATTGTTGATTCTTTGTGATGGTTCTTGTGTGGTGGGGATTTTATTCATAAAGTCTTCACCTACAATAGTGTCCAAATTTTTACCTACTCTGTCTTGAAACAGATTTAATGTTTCTGTTTGTATATTTAGATCTATGATACACTTTGAATTTAGTTTAGTGCATGTGAAAGACATGGGTTTAGTCGTAATCTTTGGCACATGCAGAACCAGTTTTGCCTGCGTCATTTATTAAAGAGGCTATGTTCCTTCCAGTGAATGTGTTTGACATCGTGGTCAAAGATAAGGTGCCTGGGTATGTCTGGAGTTGTTTCTGTATCTTCTAATCTGTTCCATTGATCTTCAGGTTTGTTTTTTTTTTTTTTTTTTTTTTTTTTTTTTTTTTTTTTTTTTTTTTTTTTTTTTTTTTTTTTTTTTTTTTGTCTTTTGAGACAGGGTCGCCCTATGCAGTTCAGGCTGGCCTTTGAGCTCACTTTTTTAGCTCAGGCTGCTCTCGAACTCACACTGATCCTCCTGCCTCAGCCTCCTAAGTACTGGGATTACAGGTGTGTGCCTCCACAGTAGCTTTATAGTATAATTTCAAGTCAGGGATTATGATGTTCCCTGTTTTTCTTTTCTTGTCCAGAATTGCTTCCATTTTAATTTCATTAAAGAGTTTGAGAAATAGCAGTGTTAGGTTTTCTCCAAATTTTTGGTAGAATTCAGCAGTGATTTCAGTGCCTAGGCTTTTTTGTGTTGGTGGGTTTTTAATAACATCTTCAACTTCATTAATTGATATTAATATTGGTTTATTTAGGCTTTTCTTATCTTGATTCAACTTTGGTAATTCCTATGTATCTAGGAACCTGTCCATTTCTTCTGCATTTTCCATCTTACTAGATTACAGGTTTTCAGAGTAGGTAGAGATGGTCTTCAGGGTCTTGGCAGGGTCCTTTGTGATTTCACCTTTTTACTCCTAATTGCATTGATTTAAGTTCCTTCCTTTTTTTCTGATAAGGTTAGATAACAGTTGTCAATTCCATTTACTGTAAATCCAAATTCTTGAATTCATTGATTCTTTGTATTGCTTTCTAGTTTTGACTGCATTAATTTCTTCTCTGTTCTTCATAATTTCTTTTGTTGTGTGAGCTCTTTGGCCTAGTCTGCTCTTCCTGTGCTAGAAATTTGAGGTTCAGCATTAAGGTGTTTGCTTGCACCTGCTGTTTTCCTGATACGGGGACCCACCACTGCAAAGTTCCCTCTTGGCACAGCTTTCGTTGTGTCCTGTAGGTTCTGGTATGTGGCACTGTTGTTATCATGTAATCGTAGAAACCGCCTGATGTGTTCTTTAGTTTTATCTGTGACCTGCCAACTGTTCAGGAGGGCGATATTTTATTTCCATGAGTTTTCGAAGTGCTTCTGGTTTCTTTGGCCTCTGATCTCCAATTTCATTGCAGTGTGGTCTGATAATATGCATGGGATTATTGCAGTTCCTTTGTTTAAGCATATTCTGTGAGCTAGTCCGTGAACTACTTTGGAGAATGACCCATGTGTAGCTGAGATCTATTTCTATTCTTGGTGCTAATGGAACTATTTCTGTTAAAATGTTTTTTTTTTTTTTCTTTTTTAAAAACTATTTTTTGTTTCTTGAGACTGGGTCTTACTATGAAGTACAGGCAGATCTTGAACTCATTATGTAGTGTAGACTGGCCTTAAACTCATGGTGATCTTCTGGTCTCTGCCTCCCAACTGCTGGGATATTGGATGTGTGCTACCATGACTATTATTATTACTATTATTAATAATAACACTTTGGAATCTGACTTATAGACCAAATTTAAAAGACTTAACTATAATGAAGGGTCAAGGGACACTGTGAATTATGAAACAGGAGACAGGAGTCTGAGAACATTATTTAAAAGTCATCAATTAGCCAGGTTGCAACAATTATTTAAAATGGGGTGGAGGCAGAACTATAAAACCTCATCGGGTCAAAGTGTCAGGCGGCCCATCTACCTGCCCCTGGAGGTATATGGGTAAGGCGAGGCAGGACAGCCCAGGTCTCCCTTCCCCTCTGAGCCCCGTCTCAGAAGAGAGCTGCTTAGCTTTTCGAGGATGAGTTGTTTCTGTGCACACATGGAGTACTTGGACCATTGCTTTTGAAGAGAGGAAAATGTTAAGGAGAGCTGAGATGGCGAGGGTGCTATGAAGACCCGTGAGCTGCACAAGGGCAGGGCGGAAGGCAGGGCCTCTCAGGACTCTAGTGAGACCCTGCATGGTGGCGGCGGTGGTGGTGGTGGGGTGATGAGGAAGAAGAGAGTGCCCCGGTGTCCCATTGATCCCAGGCATGCTGTGCCCTCCGCGGACCCCAGAGGGCAGAGCAGGCTGGAGCGCGAACCCTTGCAAGAGCACACTGGGGAAAGGACTCATATAAATGGAGCCTGGTCCCTGGCCGCCATACGCCTCATGCTGGAGGAGGCTGGGTGGTGGAGGCAGGCCACGGGATGGCACATCTTCCTTGACCTATGGCTCGAGAGCTTCTTCCTGTTACCAAAAATTGCAAAAGCACTATGTCCTCATAAAACTTCAGGAACAGGTGAACGTACGACACGGAAAGTGAATTCATCTCTTTTCCAGATTGAAACTCTGCCCCAGAGGCAGCCAGGTGAGCTCCACTACTCGCCACGCCCAGCCCTCAATGGAGAGAGAGTACAGGCTGAGGGTGCTTCCTCCTGCACCTACCCTATGAATGAACGTGCTCGGAGTCGGAGTCCTGCTTTTCAACTTGAAGGAATGACAGAAAAATGGAAAAACGCAAAGTGATGGTGGAGCAAGCATGATGGGAAAATCACTGCTTCTTGCCATTCAGTTCTTACTCCCTACACGTGGAAGCAGTCTTCTAGAACACACAGTGAGGCTTTCAGAGGAAAGCCAGCTGCCCACACACGCTGCTCGCAACTCAGCACCCCTCTGGATTTATATAGCACAGGCCTCTGAGGAGCCACAGGCACTAGACATATTTTCTCATTCATTCTTACCATGAACACAGCTGGAGGCAGGGAACGGGGTGGGGGAGGAGGTCCTAGTTTGCATACAGCAGAAAATGAAGGTGCCAGAGGGGCAGCGGGCAGCCCCAGGTCACACAGTGGCTCAGTTGGAAAGTCTGAGAGGGAAACTTAGGGCAGCTTCTATCTCAGGGCTCTAAGAGGCTTCTGCTGATACACACATGTGCATCTCTCCACACAGAATCTGTCTCCAGAAAGATCCTCTGGAGCCCGAGGCTGAGGTTTCCTCCGGGGAAAAGAGTCTGGGTGCTGAAGGCAGGGATGGGGAGAGACCTGCTCTTTCCACTCTGTCATTTGCTCATATTTTGAATCTTTTACCACGTGTATCTGTTTCCCATTACCAATTTTAAAAATATCAAAATGAGCCTTGAAAGCCATGAAAATAAGCAGCTGCAGGTAGTGGCTATGTGCCTGGTGGGCAGACGCAATTTTCCACCCTCTTAAATCAATCTCCAGGAGAAGATTGGTTTTACTGAGGATAGAGGTAATAGAGGCTCTGGATGTCACTGCTGGTGATGTTTCTGAGCAGACCAGGCGCCAGTCTGTGTGGCCAGGCTGAGGCGTAAGAGGCGCTATGGGCACCGCACCATGAGCAATGGCCGGATGTCTGCTTGCTTCCTCGCCAAGTGCGGAGGCTTTGCAGAGAGCTCCCCCTGGCAAAACTCATGTGAGGACAAAGCTGAGCCTGTCGCACTCTCCCTCGCTGCACACAGACCCGCTGGACCTGTGCGCTCCAAGTTCATGCTGCACTCTGCAGCCTCCTCCTTCTCCTCCTCCTGGGTCACCACCACTGCTTGGCCCGGGCCACACAGCACCTCCCCAATGATTCCTGCTCATTGGTTCATCTGCTTTGCCAACACTGCATCAGATCCCATCAGCCTCTGCTTAACACCCTGTGATGCTTAGCACCAACCCCACGTCTGAGGAAACCCCGGCCCCTCCCAAGAGCGAAGTCTTTCTCTGCATCATCGTCTGAGCTCTTCTGATTCACTACTCCCGGCCTACCCTGTGCCTTTGTATGTGGTGGGACTTCTCTGCAGGGACGATTCCCCTCCCTCTTCAGCCTTCAACTCAAAAGCACTCCTTTAACCAGGCATACTGATGCTCATCTGTAATTGAAGCACTCTGGAGGGCTGAGGCAGGACAGTTTACAAATTCTAGCACTGCCTGGAAACTTAATGACTTCTGAGACCCTGTCTCAAAATCTACTGATATAGTTCAGCGTGCAAGCCCTGGGTTCAAACCCTAGTACCCACAAAAAACAAAATGAGAACACAAATGCCACTTCTTCAGAGAGCCATTCCCAGGCTCTTGGCTTACTTGTGTAGAGTTGGCTTAACTCCACCCACTCAAGGGACTAATGAGAGTGCTGCTAATTTGTCTCATAGATTTAATTGTACAGTACAGACCTTTGGTTTGTTTATATGTAAAATTTATTGCTATCTTCACTAATAAGATTTTAATCTACGTGAAGTCAAGGATGATGCTTGTTTGATTCACCTCTGTGCCTGTGACTACGCGTAGCAAAGTCTTGATAAATGTGGTTCAGTGAGTAGAAAGGGTAGGTGGATGGGAGGATAAATAGACGTTGCATGAATGGTTGGATAAAGAGAGTACAGCTAAACAGATGATGAGAGCGACGGAGGGGTGGATGGAGAGATGGGCAGATGAATGAGTGGATGGTTCAGTGGATGAATAGATGGTTGGCTGCGTAGAAGATGGACAAGTACGTACCAAGAGATGGGCAGATGCATGAGTGGGTGGATGGCTGGCTGGATGCATGGGTGTGGAGCAGTGGGTAGGTGGATAAGGGTAAGTGGGTGGATAGAGGAATGGGCAGATGGGTGGTGGAAAGATGGCTCCTGTGCAGTCCTAAGTGGGACCATGAGGTCTTCCTGTCCACCTCCACCCATGGTAGCCTCTTCCTAGGTGTTTCATGCTGATGAAGCCAGGACCTGACTAAAGAAGAGTGAGACTCGAGAGTGCCGTCAGTGTTCAGCTGTGTTCACAATGACGGTGTACAGTAGTGGCACCAGGACCGCCGCTGCCTGACCCAATCAGCATGGCCCTTTCTCCAGGTACTCTCATATGACTCTGAGGCATGACTGTGAGCGACTGGATGGCCTGCACCAGCTAGCCGGCTCTTCCTCACCAAGCCTCTGAGCAAACTTTCCGCCATGAGATGGGTGGGAAGGAAAGAAAACTCCTGCCAGACTCAACGAACATCTCCTCTGCGTCTTGATTCCTATTGAACTGTCTCTAATTGCATTTGTGCTCACAGTGGGGCGGCCTCAGCAATGTGCTGCCTGCCTGGACATGACCTGCCGCTTACAGTGGGTAATTGGCTGGCACAGCCCTAGGTCTCTGCTTCTCATTAGGCCATGTCTAGCAGGGGCTCTGAAGTGGACTAACGGATTGCCGGCTGCTCTGCGCCACGTGGTGCTGGGCCTGCACCCAGGCACATCCTGCGTGCTCAATCAGGGGGCCGATGGTCAGCACCTCTTTCTCCTGAGCCAGACTGGCTGAGGGTTTGGATGGCCCATGACACAGCTGCATCCCTTCATTCACAAATGCCCACATTGCCAACCTCCAAGGCCCTGTCAAGGTCACAGTCTGGCCAAAGCCAAGGCCAGGGCTGCTGTTCCAAGTGGAGAAGACCCTTCAGGCCATACCCTATACATTAACCAAGGGAGCAGCATTATCTCTCCCAGGGACACTTCCAGAGCAGCTGTGCAGAGAGCTGTCACCACAGAGAACCCATCCTGCTGTTTCCCTCCATCTCAGGTCAGTCCTGAGCAGTGATATCTAGGCCTCAGTGAGCAAGGCCTTGGTGACCAGGCTGACAAATTGCTAGGGCCAGGGGTGAGCTCCATCACTTGAGCCTTTTTCAGTTTTTTAAAATCTTTATTTGGTACAGGGACTCACTATGCAACTCAGACACATACTGATCCTCCTGTCTCAACCTCCCAGGACTGGGATTACAGGAATGTGGTACTGGGGATTGACCTCAGGCCCTTGTGCTTGCCAGGCAGGTGCTTAAACCACTGAGCTATATCCTTTAGCTCCTGGGCCTTTCTTTTTCAACTGCACTGTCCTTCTATGACATAGATAATGATAACTGTTTTTTTTTTTTTTTTGTCTTTTTGAAACAGGGTCTCACTGCACAGTTCAGCCTGGTCTTGAGCTCACTTTTGTAGCCCAGGCTGGTCTCAAACTCGCACCAATCCTCCTGCCTCAGCCTCCCGAGTGCTGGTATTACAGACGTGTGACACCATGCCCGGCTGATAACTGTCATACAAGGCAATGAGTATAGTAGTCATTAGTAGTACTGTGACCAGGACATGGTGGCAGACACATAGCGGATTGTTAACTGGTGGTCAACTTGTTACACTCAGCTGACTTGAAATAGTGTGGTGTCGGGTGTGGGAGGCCCCCCTGAGGATTATTTTCAGCAGCATAAGAGGTAGAACTGGAGGAGCTGCTGAGAGGCTATTAGGGAAGCTTTTAGAGCTGTTGGAAGCTGCTGGTTCTCTTGGGCTGTTCTGCTGGAGGACCTTGTCATGCTGGCTCTCCTGATGAGCTTAGCTGTTGTTCTTGACTGAGGAAGAGCTCAGGACCTTTGTTGTTGCTAAGAATGGCTGCAGTTCACTTTTGGGGAGCTCTGGTCCTCATCCTGAGCATCACTCCCTGGCTCTGGAGGGCACTGCTCAGCCTCCTGGACAAGCTTGACACATTGGCTTTCTTGATGGGAACTCCGCTTTCCTCATCCCTGGAGGAGCTCAGGACCACACTGTTGCTGAGGGTGGCGGTAGTATTTTTTGGAGAAGCTCTGGTTCTCACCTTGTGTGTTGCTTCCTGGGTCTAGTTCAGATCCCTCAGCCTGCTAGCACAAATCTTTCATCTGAGTAGCACAGATTTCCTAGCTTCCGCCACAGACCTTTGGGCCTCCCCAGCACAGATCCATGAAGCTGGCCTACGTGAGACTTGGTTGTGGGCTGTAGGCCTCCCACTGGACTTGTGAGAGGCATTGTTATGAGCTCTATGTTTTCAGCTGGGCTCATGCAGGATATTAGGACCCAGGCCCTTAGCTGGATTCTTTGTTCTTTAGCATGTAGACAGATTTCCTGCACTCTTTGTATATGATTCTTTGGGTGTTTATGAAATAGCCTTATCAAATGTGTCCTGTGTTGTATGTCTCCTTGCAAAAACCCCAAACTATGACATGGAAAGATGAGCAACATGATTGTGACCCTGGTTTCTCTTATTGTAATGTCAGGTCACAAGAAACCCACAGCTCATCCAACCTTCTGCCATGGTAGAGTCAGGGCTCACCTGAAGCCTGGTCTACTCCTTGCTTAAAAGCTACCAGTTGAGTTTTTCTTCTTCCAGTTTCAGGCACTTGGCAGCCATGGTTTACCATGCGGTTATGGCCAAGTCCAAGAACCACACCATGCACTACCAGTCTCAAAAATGGCACAGAAATGGCATCAAGAAAAACCTTGGTCACAAAATATGAATCTCTGAAAGGGGTAGATCCCAAGTTCCTTAGGAACACGCATTTTGCCAAGAAGCACAAGAAGAAGGGCGTCAAGAAGATGCAAGCAAACAACGCCAAGGCCATGAGTGCACGCGCCAAGGCTATCAAGGCCCTTGTCAAGCCCAGGATCATCTCAAAGGGAGTGGAGTGCAGGCTCGCTTGACTTGCCTATATAGCCCGCCACAAGTTTGGGAAGTGTATCTGTACCCACATTGCCAAGGGCCATAGGCCTTGCTGGCCAAAGCTCCAGGCTCCAGCCAAGGCTAAGGCTCCAACTTCTATTCTAGCCCAGGCACCCAGAAGTGCCCAAGTCCCCAGTGGTGTCCAGACCCCTGTGAAGGTTCCACAGTAAAAGCCTCTTATCTGCTGATGTAAAAACAGAAGGGCTGGTGTTTCCATGGGCTCCATCTGTGGGGGTGCTGGTGTCCTGTGCTCTTTGTATGAATAAACCTGAGGCAGGATATGTTAAAAAGAAAAAGCTAACAGTTGACCCTGGTGTGGCCAGATGACCCTCTTATCTGTGGTCCCAGCTCCTGGCACAGAGTTGGTGTTCAGAACAGGCATAAACTAAGTCTTCATCTGGTCACTAAAAGCAGGGATGCTGAAGGAGCAGTGATCTCAGCGTTCACCTGGTCCCACGTTCTGTGACCTTCTCGCATGCATGCATACACTCAGCCCTGCTTGATTCTCTTAAGTGGTGGAGAGCTCCTATGTCACAGGCAGCCCACTTGATCCCTAAATAGCTACAACTGTCTCACTTGTCCTTGGTTGGCTAACCCACAGCCCATGCCCCAGGCGCACTGGGCCTGCTGCTGGTCATGTGATATGCCTCTGCTCTGGGGCCTCAGTCAGCTGGCCCCACCACCTTCCTGTCCCCAGCTCATTCAAGTGGAATGCTCCCATCACTCCCCCACAGGGGAGGGGCCCTGAAGCCACTTGATTCACATGAAAAGTGTGCGTACACACCTACTCTTACACAGATGTGTGTTCGTATCCTTAAGCATGGCTACACACCCAGTTTCATAGACGTCAAGATGGGCTATTCATTGCTCTGTCCCTGGAGACAAGGGTCCTTGTAGGGAGATGGCTCTGCAAAAGCCACTGCCTGAGGACAACCACTGCCTGGCTGTCAGGAGCTCTTTTCACTTAGACCTTGCTCTGTACCTGGCAAGTCCTGCAAGTAGCCATGATGATAGCTCTCCAAGGTGCTCCTGGAGATGTTGGCTTTGCAAAGACCTCCTTGCTGGAATGGAAGTATGGGTTGAGGCCCCTCCTCAACTGTGACCACTGTCCAGGGCTCACTGCTCACTGTGTCTGATGTATCCTGTAGTAGCGGCAGCCATTTGACCCTGGTGGCCCCTGGTCCCTGACCTTTTCGGGGGTTATGCTCATACCAGGCTATGATCACATACAGAGTTTGACTCGCTCCTGCTGGCCTACTGAAAACCACCAACAATACATATGCAACTGTCCCATCAGGCGCTTGTAACACCAGTGGTAGAAGTGGTACAGTCATGCTGGTATAGTCATGCATGTATCACTGATGGTTTAAGTTGTCCAGCAGTGAGGCGGATGCATTATGGCCCCGTTATGAACATGTTACGGTAAAAAAGTGGGCAAATAATGGAAGCTCAGTGATGGAACAGTTGCCTAGGACGTGCAAGGCCCTGGGTTCCAACCCTAGGACCACATAAAACATGGGGGCAATAGATCGAGACCTGGAACATCCACACTTTCCCCCTAGAAGGGACCCCAGCTCCCTAGGTAGGCACCCTACTCCTGATACCATGCCTTATTATGACAGAGGTGGAAGAGGTTGCCATCAGCACTCAATCCGACCAGCCCAAACAATGTGTTCAAGCCAGTACTATAAGCAAAGTCCATAGCAGTATCATCAATAATAGCCAAGAGTGGACACCAAGTGTCACCAAGGGACGAATGAGTAAGGAAACATGGGACTGCTGCTCAGCCACGAGAAGGTGGGAGATTCTGGCGCCCACTACATGGTGCAGGGGCCTGGAAGATGCTACGGCCCGAGAGTTGAGCCAGTCACAGAACGGCAAGGGCTGTGTGTTCTCTACTTATGTGAGGTCACTGCAGCCATCAGATCCAGAGAAAGAAAGCAGGATGGGGGAGCTGGGGGCTGGAGAGTGAGGTGGGGGTCCACATTCAGTGGGGACGGGGCTTCAGAGGGAGTTCTGGGGTTGGACGGTGGTGCCGGCTGCAGAACGGCTGCGCTTAACCCTGCGCTGCGCACTTACACATGGTACAGAAGAGAAACTGTGTGTTATATTTGACCACAACAGAAATGTTGGAGGTGCTGAGAATGAAGGTAGATACTCTTTATGACATGAGTGTATGCCGGGGATATACTCGGTGTGGTGAGATAGCAACGCAGGATTTGCCTTATAGAGGTCCCACCCAGGACAGTTAAATCTACAGATGGAAAGTGGACTGGTGGTAGCTGCCATGGGCCAGGGAGAAGGAGGATGGGAGTGACTATCACGGGCACAGGGCTTCCTTTTGAGGTGACGAAAATGTTCTGGAGCTAGATAGACATGGTAGCTGCATAATACTGTCAACATGCTACATGCCACTGAATTGTATACTTTAAAATGTACATTTTGTGTTATTCAGTGCTTGCCTCAATAAAAATGAACTCAGGTGGGACCCCTCAGTAGGCAGATGGGGCTGTGGGAACAGAGCTGGGGGCTCATCACAGTCCCTGGAGCTGGGGAGGAGTCAGGAAAGGAGGAGCACAGGCTGGTTCTCTCTGCAGGTATTTGATGGGGGTGGGCTCTCAGAAGGACCCTGTGGGCCAGGTGCTGGCACTCCCAGAAGCAGTCACACACATGCTCTTCCCCTCCCTGTCCCACCTGCTGATTCTTCAAGGCCTCCTGCTGCAAAGTCTCACCCCACGGCCTCAATGAGGACCAAGGCTGCTGTAGGCAGATTTGTGGCTTGCAAGGGGAACAAAGGGATGGAGAAATTTCCTGTGTGGGGACACTCAGAACCCCAGCAGAGTTCTAAGAAGGGTCAAGCAGGGTCAGAGAAGCTGATAGATAGGTAAGTGGAACAGTGGCCACAAAAGGTTCTGTGGTGCCCAACTGTTGGTGACACCCCTGTCTGAAAGGGCCCCACCTGGGCGCAGCCTGTCTCCCTGCCACAGGGAGAAGCGACACTGAGATGAGGATGTCTTTGAGGAACTTGCTGCTGCAGTTTGGCTTTCATGGGAAAGTCTCCCTCACCCCAGCCAGCCACGCCATCAGATGTGAACTCCAGCTCCACAGGAGGGACGGTAGAGGGCATGGGAAACACAGGTGAAGTGGAAACCCGGATGTCCTAACTGCACCCCTGAGAGTGCCACCATGCCTGCTGCACCCCCTCTGTGGGACTACACTCTCTGCCCGTTGACAGCTGCCTCCCTCTCCTAGGCCCCCTTGTTGTACTGCAGCTCAATACCAACTGCAGGGCCACACAGGAAGATGGTCCCAGTGTGGTGGGACACAAACAAACCAAAGGGATCTGAGACCTCCGCATGAGACAGCCCAGGGTGTCCATGGCACACACGAGCATCTGACCAGCAGGGCTGCGGCAAGGACAGAAGCATGGCTTACCCGGATGCATCGAGGCTGTCGTAGGAGCCCACAGTGTAGTGTCTGAAGAGCTTCTTGCTGCGGTCCGAGCGGGTTTCTGGATAGAGAGGGGGAAAAACCCAAAATGAAACACTGTTTAGAAAAGTTGTGGTCCCTAATACTGGGCTCACACGAGGCTGGCTGGGCTCTCATCAACCTGTCCCATGAAACATGAGGTGTGCCCTCCAGGGCAAAGATCCAGGAGAGAAGAGGAGGCCTGGGTCAGTGGCCTGCGGATGTGAATCCAAGGAACATGTAAGAACGCCCGTGCTGATCCTGAAGAGGCTGAAGAACTGTGCCCAAAAGGCAGGCGGGGGGCTGAGCATGGAGCGCAGAAGCACAAGCACCTGCCTCATAGGGTCAGGCTCCTGAGTTTGACTTCTGGTATTAAGAAAAAAAAAAAAAAAAAAAAAAAGATAAAATAAAATGAAATTCCAAAATGGAGGCAGAGTCCTGGCTTCTGAGGGGAGATGGGAGGGAAACCACAGAGCAAAAAGGAACACAGTCCTCTAAGCTACGGTTGCGACAGCTCACAGCACCTGGAAGCCTCTGAAGTGATACCCTAAAAGTGATGCTCCAAGCCTCTTAGCAAAACTGAGAACCTGCAGATGAGGTCCTTTGGGGGGAGAAAAGATAGATACATTTAGTATTATTTCCCCGATTACAGTTGCTTTCTCCTAACCTTAAAAAAAGATAAGACACTAAACAAACATGATTAACTTTCCTAATTAAGTTCTCTGTTTGTTTCCCTTATTCAGCACATTTAGATGTAAATTTCATGGGAAATAATAAGAGCGATGTAATTAGATTGAATACGTAGCTTTAGGACTGGAGGAGAGGGCCCACAACAATGCAAGCAGGAAAAATATAATGGCTCGCGATGCATTAATTTTTTTTTTTAAATTTTATATATTTATTTATTTTTTCTTGTTTCAGAACCTTTATTTGTTTATTCACTCATTTTTATGGCCGGCTCAGCCTGCCCCAAGGGCAGGGCTGGCGCAGCATGTGGTGCCAGGGATCGAATCGCAGTCCCTGAAGCCGCCCAAGCTTTCCCAAACAGACGCTTTAGACCACTGAGCCATCCCGCCGGGCCCGCAATGCATTAATTTTTAAAAATCATTTTATAGGGTCTTGCTACACAGCTCAGACTTGTAGTGATCCTCCTGTGTCAGCTTCCCCAGAGCTGGAATTACAGAGGAGCACCACCATGTCCACCATGCCTGGCTGACATAGCATGCCTGGGGGTCCAGGACAGCATGGCATGTGGTACCAGGGATTGAACTCACGACCTCGGATTTGCCAGGCAGGTGCTTAGACTGCTGAGCTACCCTCCCAGCCCACGATGCTTTGTTTAGGTGTTTCCCTTCAAAATACATTTCCTGCACCCTCTCCTTCCAAATCCTGCATAAAAGTCAGCAACCTACTGGCTTCAGGAACATGGCTTGAAATCAAATTTTAACTCCTGTAAGCCTCTCTGTAGTTGGTCTCCTTCAATCTGTGCTCCAAGGTGAATGTAATTTTTACTGGAATCCTAAAACACACATTTGCAGTTCAAAGATGCACATATGTAAGGCCACTGGGAAAATCTCGACTTCTTTCAGGACCAGAGATTAGCTAAGGTAGAGATTTCTCTTCTATGAAGTGCTGAGTTGCCACTGGGGCTGAAGGAGGCTGGTGGTGAGCTTGGGACTTCATTTCCCAGCTACCCTTGCAACAGAGTGTGATCATGTGACTAGTTTCTACCAGTGGGATGTGAGTAGGTTGTGTGTGTGTGTGTGTGTGTGTGTGTGTGTGTGTGTGTGTGTGTGTGTGTGTGTGTGTGTGTGTGTGTTTCAAGGCTAAACTATTTAGGAACCTGCCTGCTCTCTCTTCCATTTCTGTTTCTACCAGCACAAAACAGACTGGGAGACCCTAAAGGGTGGGTATGGGGGCCATGACTGGAATCAAAAGGCCTCAGGTGGTTCCACTAGCGGGAGTTAACCTCCTATTGATGTCAGACTGCAGTTCTGGATTTCTGTACAGCACCTTTACTAACAGGGCTACTGGAGCTCTCTGGACTTAACGCCCACGCGCCTCTCCACCCCCTGCACATCACTTCCCCCATGCTGACACGCCTATGAGTCCCCACTCAGCCACGCCATCTTCATTGTCACCATTATTGCTGAAATTTATTAAGCGCGTCTGAGCATCAGGCCGCACGTAAGCGCTACTTGTGGGCTCCACTTAACTGACCCCCTAAAGCAGGGCACACACAGTGCCCTCTGGCCTCTGTGCCAATGCTGAATGCTTCCTGGCCTGGGACTGTGGGCGCCCTCCGCAGGGAGAGTGCCTCACTGAACTTCAAGCTTAATGCATGCTACTATTTCAAACACCTGCCTGCGTACACTGCATCACTAATCAGCTGCTACTTCCTCTGGTATTGAAGTGACACAGCATGAAAGTCTTCAACAAAAATGCTCTGACAATTACTGAAATGTCTTTTTTCCCAAGCCAGTCCAAAGCAATGACATTTCATAAACAAAATAAGCAATTTTAAGTTTTAAAAAATGTGATGCATTATACAGTAAATACCTTGCCCGAAGCAAAGTTGCCAAGAGTATGCATCTGCCATTTTGTTGTGCTGTATACCAAGAAGCACAGTGAGGTACAAATTATTAGATCATAGAATTAAAATAGGTAATGGGCCATCTTCCTCTGCTTAGGCCCGTCACACCTGTATTTGTCATTGTGTCTATTTTAACATAGTATCTTTTCCCCACATCTGATCTGTGGCCATCTGGGCACATGGAGGGAAGTGGGACAGCTGGACCCATTTTATGGGCCACCATAAACAGTGGGGGCCACCAAGACAAAGTCACACTCCCCGGTAGGGTCAGGCTGACCCATGGGTGTCAGAGCCCATCTCCTCTCCCAGACCCAGCTGCCCTGAACCTGGGCTCTGCACTGCTGTAGGGAGACCTGGCCTTATTTCCCTCTGCTTGCTCTGGTCTGAGTACATGCCCCAGCCACAACTCATAGTGAACCCTAATCCCCACCATGGCCATAGGATGATGTGTTTGTAGGGGGGGCTTTTGGGAGGCTGTTCCTGTTAGATGAGTCATGAGGGCAGGGTCCTTGTGATGGGACAGGCGATGTAATAAAAACAGGAGGGGACCCTGAGCCAATACGCTTGCTCTCTTACCACGTGACATCCTGTGTTACTTTAGAAGTCCTCACCAGCACAGAGGTCCTTGCCAGATGCAGTTCCTTGTCCCAGAGTCTCTAGAACTGTGAGCTGAATGGACCTTTGTTGTTTATCCATTATTTTATCTATGGTATTCACTTACAGTGACAGAAAACAGACTAACAGATCTGCTGCATGACTGAGCCAGACATATAGGCAAGGCTCGCTGACCTGACCCAAAGAACCCATTGCATAGGAGCCCAAAACCACCCTCTTCCCCCTATCAGGGTGAGCACAGGATCCTGAATGCTCACCAGGCCACACACTGGTGTAGCTGGATGGTGCACCTTTTGCTGTGCTCAGTGTCTGGACCAGATGTGGACAGCAATGCCTCCTTGAGGATGCTCGTGCAGATGTGCCCTATCATTCACGAGGTCCATCAAAGCCAGGTCCTGTCACAAGAGGAAGTGTTGGAAAGGGACCCCAAGGGTAGATCTCAGTGTGTCAGGGTAGGTGAGGAAGGAGCCCAGGATGGTCCAACTTCTTGGCTAAGTGAGAGACCCTAACAGTCAGATAACCAGAGGGATCAAGCAGTGGGTCATACAACTGCCAGGCTAGCCCTAGGCCTCCGATGTTGGGGCCACAAGCATGCCAGGCCCTGGAGTGATAAGTGAGACTTGAACCTCTTTGTGGAGCTGAGCAGAACAGCTCACACAGCCAGTGAGGGACACCACAGCTGTTAATTGCTAGTATTACTCTTAATTGCTTCTGGTGCTCAAAGCCCCACACAGCAGCTATGTGCTTGTTGTCTAGGAAACTGCTGGGTCCTGAGAGTCTCTGGTGGGTCAGACGGCCCAGGGTCCAGGGCAGACAGGATGGTGTGTAGTGGAGCATGCATGTAAGCTTGCATGTACACATGTGCCTGCGTTTATCAAGCAAAATACATTTGGAAAGGGAATGATTTTCAGCCTGGGTCAGGTGCTGGGAGTTTTCAGGAATGGAATTTCATGGACCAACAAAAAAAATTTTTTTTCATTTATTTATTTGGAATAGGGTCTCACTACACAGCTCAGAATGATAGTGATTCCCCTGTGTTCAGCCTCCCCAGGGCTGGGATCACAGGCGTGTGCCACCATGCCTGGACTCAATTCCAGGCTCAACGCACCCTCGGGGTGGGCCCAGCAAGGCATGTGGGACCAAGAATCGAACCCTGAGGACCCACACAATTTTAAACAGTGTAGGTGGAGACTGTAAACCAACATGAAGGTGATCAAGTTTTCAATTTGATTCAGTGAGGACATTAAAAATAGTTTTCACCTATCAAAATTATTTTGCAAGAGAAAGGGAAACTTCAGAAAGCATATTATCTTTGGTTTATGAACCTGCCACTATTCTAGTCGCAGTGCAGACCCAGCTCTGCTCTGAAATCTGCCCATTGCTGTAAATTACCACGATCACCACCATCATCACCACCGACGCCATCACTACCACAATGACAATCACGGCCAGCACATCCCCAGCTTGGTCAGTGTCACTGTCAGCCCCACAGCAGCACTTCTTTAACACTTTTGAGGGCCGTCTGCCAGGCTAACTGGTCTCCTGTTCACTAAGATCAAGTCTCTCCCTTCCCTCTGTTTTCAAACAATGCCCAACAGTAAAGGCATCTCCCAGAAGGGCGGAGTGGGCCCTGAGGCTGGACCGGCTGCACACCCTCCTTTCCCAGCCTGTGAGTGGGGACAGTCCCGGTTTCCCACGAGCCCACTGAGGAGAGGGTGAGCCCAGGCAGGAGGAGCCGCTTGGTGGCGCGTGGACAGTGCTGTGTCACAGGCTTTGCTTTCCTGAGGCTGCACCTCAGACCTGGAGCCCCCACCTGTACTCCACTCCAGGAGTATAGCTCTGCAGCCTATGAGGACAGAACCAACCGTGTGACAGTTCTGGAACATTCCCCAGGAGCCACATGTGCTCTCAGTTCCTCCCCTGCCTGAGCTCTGCACAGTGACTACTGCCCCATGGTGACAGGCGAGGAAGGTGAGGCTCAGAGAAATTAGGTGAGTGCCCAAGGTCACTCAGCCAGAAAGCAGAGCCTGCTCCCCAGCACAGCCTCCACTGGGGTGCAGAGGAAGTGCTGTTGCCAGGAGCAACCTCCCTAAACCCAGCTGGCTTCCCCAACCTGCCTGGCTTATGGATCTGCTTTTACCTGGCTTTTTATTACCACCATTATTATCATCACTGCCTTTGTCATTATCATCATTATTATGGGGTGTTCATGGGGGTTGTACCCAGAGCCTCTGCACTGAGCTACATTTCTGGCCCTTGTATGTTTTGAGACAGGGGCCTAAGCCATTAAACTGCCCAGGCTGGGCTCAAACTTTGGACCTACCCATCTCAGCCTCCTGGAGTGCTATTATTACGGGTGTGTGGCACCATGCCTGGCTCTGGCTTCAGTTGCTGGCCTGGGAACAGGGGCAGGCTGGGTGGAGCTCAGAATCCTTCCCCAAGGAGATGGTGGACATGTTGTGACATGCCCAGGCTTGGCTGCTGCTGCTGCTTTGGAGCTAGCTGTGTACTGTGCGCGTCGCTGACCGCGGGGTGCCTCCTGCCAGACCCCACTTGTACAAACTCAAAGTGCAAGCAAACACCAAGGTGCAGACAGACGGAAGGCAGGAGGAGGGCACAGGGCACTCCGTACTCTCTGGGGGCCAATGACCTGGCTGGGCAGGGAGCCTGGGCCTCCCCACCGCGCCCTCAGAGGTTGCGGCTCAGCTGAGTGCCTGTGATTTGTCACCCCCCAGGCTACTGCACCCCCCACCACAGCCTCCTCCCAGCGTGGTAGGTGGAAGGCCAGGCAGGCTGCAGTGACCCATCCAGAAGGGTGGACATATAACGCCCTTGTGCTCTGGGGCCCGGCCTTGAGTCAGTTCTACCATGTGATCAGGTGAGGACACCCCTACTTCCCAACCCTGGGCTAAAGTGGCTGGTGGGGAGACTGGTGGGGCTGTCCCTTCGAGTACAGGGGCACTTGTCCTGCTACCGTGATCCCACTTCTCAGGTCACTGAAGGGAGCCAGGCTGCCTGAGGTGAGGCCAGCAATTAGGACAGCTGGGGAATTGAGGAAAGAGGCCAAGCAGACTCTGAGAGACGCTGCCACCGCTGGACCCCAGACAGAGCCGGGCCAGATGCACCGCACACACAGGTTCAGAGTCTTCTCTGGCCTAAGACTATTTTTAGCTTTCTGTTGTTTACATGTAAGAGCTTGAAGAGATACAGTTACGCACGTAATCATCTCTACCCAGCCCCCAGGCATAAGACACATACGGATTTGGTGCCCACAAAGTCTCTGCTGGGAAATTGGTGGGTGGCTTCCCTACACCATGGAGAGTTCCTGGCCAGGCTGCAGCATACTCCATGCTCTGGGGCATAGCAGTGTGGCCCAGGTCCAATGGGCATTGTGCTGGGTGCTGTAGGACGCTGCCCTCCCCCGTGAGGGTGCATTGGCCTTTCTCTGAGACACTTGCTGTTCTAGATATGGAGAAAGGTTGTTTTGACTCCCTCTGGGGTGCAGGAATAACAGTTGAGAGCTGCGGAAAGAGGCCCTCATGCCAAAAGCCCTGGCATCAGCCTTGGCACTCTGTTTATATTCACTTCCTTAACTATAGCTCTCTTGGGATTGGGTGAGTCCTTGGAACTAGTTCAGGCCGGTGACCAAAGACCCCGGGGCACAGAAATTCAAATGCAAGCTTCTTCAAGTGGCACCCTTTGGCATGGCACTTCCCACATTGGAAATCCTGGCTGTCCCAGCTATTTGGGTCCCTAAGTGAGCCCCCTGTTGGCACGGGGTTGACAAGGAGAGAATGAGAAATAAACCTTTGTGTTCCAAGTCACCACAGCGTTCCCTAGGGCAGGCAGATGGACACAGACCAGGGCCAGGACACTCGTCCTGTGTTGTGTTTAAGTCAGGCAGAGCCGGGTCTCGGTCAGTAGCAACCCAAAGAGTCCCTGGCAAGTGCACAAGGAAAGAGGGGGGAGGGCAGGTAGCAGTTGCCGCCCTTGGAGCCCGGCTCAGCATGTGCGTCTTCCTAGGGCTCGAAGGAGGCCCCTCTGCTGATGATGAAGAGGCAGACGAACTGACAGCCAAGTGGGGACTATGTGTGTGTCTGCTCCCTTAACCACATACCCTCTCCCCACCCGACACTGGGGATTGAACATAGGGCTGCTGCACATAGCCACAACCCCAAATCTTTCTAAATTTTAAGACAAGCTCTCCTGGAGTTACCCAGGCTGGGCTCACACTTTCAATTTTTCCTGCCTTAGTCTCCCAGAGCACTTTGACCCTAAGCACTCACCCCAGCCCCATCCTCAGCCCCGGAACCATATAGAAACTTCTTTTTTTTTTTTTTTGAGACAGGGTCTCGCTATGCAGTTGAGGCTGACCTTGAGCTCACTTTTGTAGCCCAGGCTAGTCTCGAACTTGCACCGATCCTCCTGCCTCAGCCTCCCAAGTGCTGGGATTACAGGGGTGATCCACCACACCCAGCTCAGAAACTTCTTGAAGTGATAACCAAATCTCCAAGCAGGCCACCTCCTCGGCCACTGCCAGGCTGAGCACTCCACACTGAAGGCCCTCCGGCAGCGAAGCTTGCGGCACGTCACACAGCGCAGAGCCTCACGGTGACTGCTTGGACTGCTACGGCAGACTCTGTCAGGCTCTGGCTTCCACGTTTGCCCCTCCCCTTAGTGAGCTTTCAAACAGCGTAAGCCAACCAGGTGCCGCCAGATGCCCTCCCTGTCCCTGCACCCTCACATCCTGCCCCCTCGTCTTTTCAGTGGCTACATCCCTGCCGCATGAGCCTTTTCCTTATGCTTTCCACATGATGAGTTGGTCTGTACCTCAGGGGCTCAGTCCCTGCTACACTCTGCCTGGAACATTCTTTCCCCAGTTCAGATTTCCCTGCAGCACCAGAGCCCCAGCTCCTGCAACACAGCCTGGTGCAGCAGAGTCAGTGAAGGAGCCTCGCAGTTGCACCTCCTTGGTCATGTGACTGAAAAGCGCTGCAGAGGACACTGAATGCTGAATCAGCGCCTCCCCAGGACTGCTGAGCCTCAGGTGGCACAGCCCTGTCTGCAAACCAAGAACCTCACTGCTAGTACTGGGGAGGGAGTGACACCATGCGGGCCTCCCCACTCTGCCTTGGGCTTCCACTGTTCAACTGCAAAGCAGGGCACCTGGGCCAAAGGCCTCCTGGGGTCCCATCCTCTTCAAGACACACCCTCCCAGGGCAACTAGGGACTCCCTATTCTCCAGAGGGTGACTGTCAGTGTGATCATCCCACGTGGCAGTGTCTAAGCTGATGCCCTCTGAGCGCTGCACGCTGAGTATGGCCTAGAAAAATCTACAGCACAAGGGAAAAAATCCCCACAAACCTAGAAATCCCATTTTGTACACCTCTTGGGACTCGTGGAAAGCAATGACAGATTGCGTGACAAGCTTCTGCTTGTCAGTATTTAAAATAGCCCTTTATGCTCAGTGAGGGTGTGTGTGGGGGTTGTGGATGGCATGGTGAGGGAGCTAGGACAGTGTCCCCCGAGCCTCAAAGGCCTGTCGTCCTGGAGTTGACCTTGCTGGAAAAGGAAACATGGAGAGGAGTGTTTTCAAAGACATTTACTAACACTCCAAAAGGCCACAGAGTAAGTCACAAGGACATGTGGGGAGGGGCGGCTACAGAGCTAGGAGATGGCCCAGCAGAGGTGGGGATGAGGCCAGGGAGCACACTAGACATAAGCTGCTGTCCTGGGATAGTCCCCTTGCTCACTAGATGCCTGTGGACATAGAAAGACACAGAACAGTCAGTTCTCAAACAAGATAAACTCCAGCTTAGCTTTGGTGGCAGGCTGAGAAGGATAGGAAGCCACCTCCTGCAGCGCTGTAATGTGGGCCAACAGCGCCTGGCCCAGGAACCCACCTCGTTCTTTCTGGCAAATAGCCCCTGTCCCTAGAGAAGAGCAGAACCCTCTTTGGCCACTTCTGGAATACTCGATGCTCTGCTCAGAGCTGACAGGACCAAGAGGTGGCCCAATGGCAGGCCTAGCCCATCGGGCCCTCTCCAGGAAGAAGGGGATGCTCTCTGCTCTCCATTTGAAGTGGGGCCATCTCAACTTGGGTGTGAAGCTTGTCACCAAGGGCAGCAGTTTGTAGATAGTTGGCTGGGGCTGAGCAGATCAAGGGGCCGAGAGGCCCAGACGGATGCAACACAAGGTCATGATGTATGCAGAGCCACAGGACGCTGGCTGTGCGTTCTGATATTGGTGGCCAGGAAAGGTCCTGGCATCCTAAGATCGGGGTACACTTTGTCACTTAACCAGCTCACATGAATTTCTTGCTACAGAACAGCACCACCTTCCTGCCAGGTTGTTCTATTGGGTGGAAAATACTTGGAAAGAATTGTGCCTGTATGACTGGGTGCAGATGTTTTTTACTGTCATTATTTTTTAGTAATGCAGCCTAACACCTATTCACACAGCAGGCACACTGGGTTTTGTGTTACAAGTCATCCACAGAGGCTGGAAGCTCGTGGGAGAGTGCACATAGGTTATGTGCAGGTACCATGGCATGCTACGGGAGGTATCTAAGCATCACGTGGCTTTTGTGGGGGTGACGGTCCTGGAAGAGACCCCCAGCAGCAGAATCCAAATGATAGTATTGGTATGTAAGGTGCCAATCAAGTGGCAGCATAGATATCTCCAAATGCCCTGGGGGGGCAGTCCACTGCTGTAGTCATGGGCACCGATGCTTCTAGGTTCGAGGTTCCTCTTGTGGAAGAGCACATACCATGCATAGATGGAAGGCCTGGGGAACACAGGGGCCCAGGTGTCCCCAGGATGGAGACAGCAAGACCTAGCAAGGTGGCCTTAATTGAGTCTCTGAGAATCAGCTATAATAATATCTTTTTAAATTAAGACTATGTCTCAAATTTCTCTTTTTTAACAATGAGTCCCCAGCACTTTTCAGCCAAACAACTCTCTCCCTGTGACCCATGTCCTCCCAGGCTTTAAGTCAGACACTGATTATGCAGGCTGATAAGCCAAAGGCGGGATCAGAGCCCCATGGGCGACAGAAGGATCGATGGAGATGCAAGTTAAGGGTGGTTTGGCTTTCCTTTCGTTTCCTTTCCTTTCCTTTTGTTTCCTTTCCTTTCCTTTCCTTTTTATATTTTAGGGAAGAGTATACAGGGTATTCAGGGTCTCACTACTAGATTGGACTCGTAATTATCTGCCTGTTTACAGCCTCCCAAGAGCTGGGATTACAGGCACAGGTCACCACACCTGGTCTCATTTGCTGTCTCAGCACATCCTGGGGGTGGGGCTGGCACTGCAGGCCCCAGGATCAAACCCCGGGGCCCCTGCACCTGCTTGCAGAAGCTTTAATCTGCTGAGCTATTTGGCTGGCCCAGGGTGGCTTCTTTTTTTTTTTTAAACCAAAGATGGTGCTGAACTCCTTGCAAATCAGAGAAATGCAAGATGGTATTGCCAGGTGATGCCAGTGAGGTGCTGGAGAGCAGGGCTGGCAGAGACCTCTCACCAGGTCATCCTCTGCCTGGCAAACAGAGGCACACTGCAGGCTGCTTGTTGCCTGAATAGGGCCAGAGGCTGAAGGGCAGATGGCCAACCCCCAGGTTCTTTGTTTTAGTGATTGAATGAGGGAGAGGTCAGAGCCACAGCTCCCTGTGTCACTCAGACAAGGGCACAGAAGCACACGGGACACTAAGCATCAACCAGTGTGGGGGCATCACACAGTTCTTTGCTAATTCAGGTACAGGTCGCTTGTGAGGCACTTCTGGGCAACTAGCACCAACGGGGGGAAAGGATGATCTTGTGGTCAGAGCACAGAGACAAGCCCTAGACCACACCGATGACTTAGCAAGGAGGGGCAGGCTGCTCTCGCGAGCCTGCAGTGACGAGTCAGTGCAGGCTTAGCAGCCTAAAGTAACATGGTGCGTCCCTTTACAGAACCATAGCTCACAAGCATGGTTCAGGTCTTTCTGGGCTAAAGGCGCAGCATGGATAGACCACCTTCCTCTTTGCAGTCGCTAGCAGAGAGAATCTATTTCCTCCTCTCCACTGCCTCCGGAGGGTCTTACTGATCCTGCCCCTTCCCCAACTTCAGAGCTGGCTACGGCAGTCTTCAAATCCCTTTCACATCCTGTTACTGTGACTCTGAGCTCTTTGCCTCTGGCTTCCGCTTTGAAGGACCCTTCAGGTTATGGCGAGCCTCTCCCCAATCCAGAATCATCTCTCATCTGCAAGGCAGCTTAGTCAAATGGGCTAAGGTCAAGGTCCACCTGTGACCCTAGTTACCCAAGTCCCCATGAAGGATAACACCCTCATGGCTTCAGGGCACTGGATGTGAATATCTTCATGGCTACTGCTGTGCTCCACAGCCGCAGAGACTTTCTCTGCAGCACAGCTGGGGGATAAGCCTGACCGCTGCAGGTCAGAAGCTACTGGGATGACAGAGCAGGGGAAATACATTTTCATGCTTGCAGATGAAAGATGAGACAAAGTTCAAATTCTGACTCTGCCACTATGGTGAAGCCTGAGGTCACAAGTATGGTTGGGGGTCTTCTTGGGCAAAAGGCGCAGCACGGCTTAGACCGCCTTCCTTTCTGCAGTTGCTAGCAGAATCTACTTCCTCCTCTCCTCCTCTCCACAGCCTCCAGAGGGTCTTACTGATCCTCCCCCTTCCCCACACTTAAGGAGTCCTGAGGCCTCAGGAGTTCTGAGATTCCATTCCCTCCTTGTGCAATGGGATCCAGGCCCTGGTGGCAGATCTCTGTGTCTGATCCTGCTTGGCAGCCCTAGGGGATGACTCCATGCCCAGTAAGAGAACTCAGCTCCGCTGGATGGCTTCTGCCTGGGATCAGCAGTGCCACCACCTGGGGGGTCCACACTTCCTTCTCTGGATCACACTGGTTTCCAGCAGTCAGAGCTGGCTTACACTGTGGAGTACGGCCCCAGCAAGCATCTGGATCATTGGGTTCCATTTATTTCCTACTTGCTGATGCAGAGCTGCTCCTCCCCAGTGTGTACACAAGTCGCTCTGTGCATGGCAACTGCTTGTTGCCCGGTGCTGGGAGCCAACCTCATGTCCTGACATCTGGGCAAGAACCCAGTGGTTAGTGGCAGCAGAAGGTTTTGTTTAAAAACCCACATGCTTTGAATTCCCACAGGGTGGGCACGGGCGCATGAGGGGAACGGTGTTTGCAAAGAACCCCAGACACTTGAGAACCACATGAGAGCCAAACCCATGCACCTCAAAGCCCGGAGAAAGGAGGAGAGTGCTAGCAGGCCAGGCTATTTTCCCTGCCCCAATAAACAGGAACCACTTTGGAGAGCTGGGTCTTCCCAGGGGTTATTTTCTTCTTAATCATCCAAGGAAATTTTGGTTGCACTGTAAGATGACAGCAAATACCTTAAGAAGGAACATGCTTTGCATCACTGACTTAAAGAAAGCAGTTTTGGTGACCATCACTGCACTACGCAGCTGCAGCCTCTCCTTATACAGTCCCCTGGGAGGGGACCAGCCAAAGCCCTCAAAGCACCAACCTCATGCCCCAAGGCACAGGCGGGGCCGGTGCCCACACCAGTAAGCAAGATGGCCTGTTCTAGGGCTAGGCCCAGAACTGGTCCAGAAAGGGTCACAATAATGCTGAGGACCTGCAAGGAGCAAGGGGCTGCTCTCCCACTGTCTGGATGTTGCCCAAGGGTTCACGTGTTAGGGGGGTGGTCCTCGTGTGGCACTCAGACCTGTGGGAGATGGAGCCCAGTATGCATGGGTCTTGGGTCACAGGATGGTTCTCCTGGGACTCTGAGTTAGTTTTCATCAGAGCAAGCGCTGTGACAGCTATAGCCTGGCCCCTGGAATGTCCTCTGGCGTCCTGTCTGGTAATTGCTACTGCCACTTCTGCACTCAGTTCCCACCATGATGCCATCTCAGGGAGCTATAGTCAGCGGCCTCAGCAGAGGGGGCATCATCCTTCCTGCCCTAAGCCTTTGTGTGAAGAAGAGGACAGGGAAGGAGGTGGAAAGGGGCTGTGACGGTGACAGGTGTCCATCACCATCACAGGTTTGGCCTGTCACCATCCGCCATTCACAATCACTCACCGCATATACTGTCCCAAGTACAAGCACATGGGCTCTGTCTAATGCCTTGGCAGCTGGATAGGCCAGTACGAAGTCAGCCCCACTGTGCCAGCCGCAGGACGGCACTCCCGCTCAGGCCTCGACACCTGCCAGACCTCACAACCTTGGCACAGGGCACACTCCACATTAGCTCCCTTGGCAGCCACCTCCAGGCACTGTCTCCCCTCTGCTCTAGGGCTTGGGAAGCCTCACACTCAGTTTCTCAACAGCTCCCCCCACACCAAAGTAGGAAGTGCCCTGGTCCCAGCCAATGAGACGAGAGCAGGGTCTGGGGGCGGGCTCTCTCCTCATGCCCCGCCTTCCCGTCCCCATCAGGAGTGTGGCTGAGGCTCAGCAGCCACAGTGCCATGCTGGGCATGCTGAGGACAAGGAAGAAGGACGGACTTGGAGCCCCTGGTGGCACTGTGTAGCCTCGGTGCGCACCCTGCTGGTGCTGCTGGCCCCTGACCTGTGAGGTGAGGTGCCACCACCCCGTGAGTTTCAGCAGTGGCTTTGAAGCTTTCTGTGCCTGCAGAATCACTCTTCAGCCTGTTTTGCCACCATCAGCCCACCAGACAGCACTGTCATTGTAATAACCACAACCACACAGAAGAGGAAACCAAGGAGCAGCAATGACATTCCAAGGGCACATGATTACCAAATGACAGAACTGGCACTCGGCTCTGCTCCTTCATGGTCCTGCTGAACCTACAGAGCAACCCCAAGCGATGGGTCTGCCCTGCCCCAGTGGACTCCATCCTTTTCAAGGTTACCCGTACAGGAGCATTGGACTTGGGATTCAAACTTCGACTCTGGGGAACAGGGAGAGCCGGGACTCACAGCCTTGGGCAAAGCCACACACAGCCACTCTCTTTGTCTAGAAACGAGCTGAGCTCTGCAGGGTCACGTGGCTTCCAGGGCTACTCTCCTGCTTCCCCAGTCCCTCTGCTTGGCAAAGACTGCGGACGCCTCCCTCCTGGGGTACCGGGTGCACATGAAGAAGCTGCCCGGAGGGCTATTTTAGCCACTCGGCCTTTCCTGTTGCTCTTTGGCCAAGCAGAGCAGGAGACCCTGTCGGAGGGAGGCTGAGTTCCGTTTCTGGCAACGCGTCCCAATTACCACAGTCCCAAATTGCTTGGACAAGTGAATAAAGCTGTTGGCTGTCAATGAGTTGGTTTCTACTCTATAGTAATTAGAATTAAAAAAAAAAATCTGCTCAGGAGGTTCAGCGGAAGCCAGTGTACCCAAATACATCTAGCCTAGCCAGCAGTTAAAGTGGAAGTGACAGTAAAGGGCTGAATTGGAGCTGATCTGCATGTTGCTGATTAGCTTGGCTGGGGGTGGGGGTCCACACCAAGGTGGCCGCCCGCTTTCCAGAACAGTTCTCTCCTCTCTCTCCATCCAGAGGGACATGTGGTCACCAGGGCTGGCAGGGACCCGACACACCCGTTACCCCAACAGCCCAGGGAAAAAGTGACAAGGAAGGAAGGGCATTTACACAAAGGTTTGCGACAAGTCTCCAGAGGGTTTTGCTGTCCCCACATCAACTGTGTTGGGTCCAGAGGGGCGCAGAAGCTGTGCTTCATGCTCATCTGAATTATCTTCCTTTTGCAGCTTTCGCACATGGTCTCTACCCTCCAATACCCAAGATCTCATCCTAAGGCATGCTTTGTGCTGTGTTCTACGGGTCTTTCTCCAGCTGATCAGAACACCCCACATCAGTGATCATTAGCACCATGTTTGTGCATCTAGGGGGTGCTACCAAGCATCCGTCTACCCATCAGTCCCTCCAACAGGCATGATGCGCACCCCTGAGAGAGGTGGCCAGGTGAGCTGTAGTGCCTGAGGGCATGCAGGTGTGCAGAGCAGAGCCCGCATATAAATCTAGGAACACACTGGGGGCGGGAGAATTCTTTTTAGCTTTTTAATCTTTTTTAAGGACACTGGCAGCTGAGGCTTGGGAACTAGGACAGAGAGCAGAAAGACCTGTTGAGCACAAAGCAGCCGCCCGAGCCTGCAGAAGGAAGCGGAGGCACTGCAGGTTGCCGGTCAGGCTGGGGAAAATGAGAGCTTGGGATAATGTGGTTCACACCCCACCAAGGTGGGTATCTTGGGAGGGCTAGGTGGGCCTCATGAGTGGTAACACAGCCTAGCTACTTGGCTGTTTCTCTTTCCCTGTAAGCCACCAATACCCCAAAGCACCTGCCCAGAGGTCTGGGGTTGAGGACAAGTGGGTGGGAGGACAGGGCTGCGGTCACCAGAATCTTGCCAATGCATAGCTTGCTTCTCTTTGCACTCCTTACAGGCACCCTTGGGAGGGAGGCTCCATCAAAGCGAGCTGCTGTCTGTCTGACCTGGTCACCAAGCTCCTCACTGGGCTACTTCCCGGACTCTGCTCTTGTGTAGCTGGTGACAACTTACTGTGGAAGAGATGAAAGCGGAGCAATCTGAAGACGCGTGTGCTGTGCTCTTAGTCTTTATGGTTACTATACTGAAGGAGCTCCCAGTCCACACCATTAAAAATACAACAGTATGGAAAACCACACTGATCACACTGTCTTTGAGGCAGGCAGGCTGCAGGGGTTAGGTGGGATCACCTTGTTCTGGGCTAAGGGGGCCGTCCCATGCAGTCTGCCAGGGACAAGAACACACAGTGAGCCTGAGCCACTGACACCTTGACCTGTCACGGTTAGCCACAGTGCTTATTAGAAATAGATGTTTCAGTTTGCCTTTGAAACCCACTGGCCTCTCTCAAAGGGACTCCAGAGAATACAAATAGGACCCTGGGGATTCTAACAGCAAATGAGATGCCAGTATCCTCCGGGATGATCTGCCAGCTACCTTTATTTTCCTCTAAAGCAGAAGGAAGGGAAAGCCATTATGGAAACAATAGCCTCGAGGAACCCAGCAACCAGAAGCACTGAGATTCTAAGATACACACACGGTGCAAATCGGTCGCCTACACAGCATGCCACCCGTCTCTCTGAGCGCCGGCAGCACTGCCCGAGTTCTGCGATCTACAGTCCCCGCCACTCTGGCAAAGAACAAAGGCTCAGCATGCCAACCCCGGGCAGGCTGGGGAGGCGGCACCATACCTCCAAAATGAACTTTCTTCTTGAACCGCGAGTTTTCAGCCATGGTTCCTAACCTGGGTGTGACCATGTCACTCACGCCGGTCCTGCCGCTCCTCTGGGTCCATGCGGAGGCTGAGTCCCTGGGGTGGGCCTCATT
Organism: Myocastor coypus; assembly: GCA_004027025.1. Taxonomy (NCBI): domain Eukaryota; kingdom Metazoa; phylum Chordata; class Mammalia; order Rodentia; family Myocastoridae; genus Myocastor; species Myocastor coypus. The sequence continues at coordinate 64,852 of PVJA010003469.1, read as the reverse complement.
GACTAACGTCTGTTAATCCAACAGGAAGAAAAGTTGCAGCCCTCCGGGGATCAGAATTGAAAGGGAAAAGAAAAAAATAATAAACCAGAGGAAGACAAAAGATGATTCCAGAGAGTTTAATCCATGAGGAGGCTCACAAATTTGACTTTTGGAGACTGAAAATCGGGATCGGCTGAAAATTCAGTTCTTTGACACAAGTTGTAAGCTCCAGATTGGAGCCCGCACCCTTCCACTTCCCACTGTACCACGGACTTTTTTTTTCCCCCTAGTGCCGGTTTCCATGGCAACGCATCAGTCACTAGTCTAAATAAGTACGGGTGAAGGACGCCTGAAAAACCGGTGCAATTACGCATGCCATTAGCGGGAGAGGAAAATGATTCAACCCACTATTAGCACGGGGCAGGGGTGTCACTTATAGGCCATCGCTGTCCTTGTCCCAAGTAATTGCTTTCTTGTCTTGTGATGCTCGGTGTTCTCCGGTTTAGCAGTTTGTCTCTTTTTGTGAAGGGCGCAGTGTGGTAACGAAGTCCGGTTGGCCACACAGCCTCGCAGAGCCCGTGCCAAAGGACAGGTGGGGTACCTCAGCGTAGAAAGTCCTTGCCAAAGGCACACACTACGCCTCCTGCCAGGCAGCAACTCCCTAGAGGGGCTGGGGACTTCAGGCAGCAGGAGGGATTGGGGGAAAATCCAAACATGCTGTGATTCAGTTTGTAGGTGGTGCAGATTAGGACCGGGGCTGGGGCTGGGGCTGGGGCTGGGGCTGGGGCTGGGGCTGGCCCCCTTCAGAAGGAGGGTGTCCTACGTTCCCACCACCTCCTCATCCATGCATACTCAGAGGAGGGAGGTAGCCCGGAAAGGCAGGGCGCCAGCTCTCCTTCCTTTCTGCCATTTGTCATTCTTTCTTCAAATGGCTGCCGTGAGCTTACTGTGTGGCCTGAGAGCGGAAAGCTTCCTGTTGGTTAGGAAAGGAATGGGAGGGCTTGGGCGGCTCCGGGAGTGCTGTTCTCTTATCCTCGGAGAGGCAGGAGTGGGATGGCAATGGCCCAGCATCACCTCAGCTTTGCCATTTGCCGGCTGTATGACCTTGGTTGTGTTCCCAACTCTGTTTGTCGGCTGGGATAAAAATGGATTATCTGCAAGCGTAGATGTTAAGGTACTGTTATGTGTATAAAATGAATTAAAGAAAGGAGCCCAGCCTGTGACAAACCTCGGCCTTGCTCTGCTCTTGCGTTCACTGTCCTGTACACAGCACATTGAGCTGCTCCGTACCTCTGCGCCGTGGGCACCAGGTGCTGGGCAGAGTTTGCCGCATAACTTGCTCCTTTACTTCTTATCAGCCCACTTGGCGGACCACAGGCTCTGTAGAGGTTAAGTGCCTGGCTTCCAGGCACGTGGCCTGGTAGGAGTGGACCCAGGACTGGACTGGGTTCTCCCAACCCAGTTCTGGACCTGTCCTCTATCCACACTTTCTACCTCGGCACTGGCCTTGGTGACGGCAATGGGGATGGAGGTGGTGGTGGAAGCGGACATCACTTCTGGAACATGGAGCCTTCAAAGGGTGGGCAGGTGGGTCCCGAGCCAGGCCCTCACCCTGGATGAGGTGGCAGGCCCTCCCTCTCCAGTGGGTCCCTGGGTTTCAGCAGACCCTTCCTTCCAGTTGGGGCTTGACGTGATCTATGGGCAAGTTGGAAGGTCATAAAAATAGCCTGTGCTTGGCACGCCAGGGGCCCAGGGCTGCTGTTGCTGCTGCTCACTGAGATTTCAGTGGGAGGCAGAAGTCGGAGAGACAGGAGTAAAAATAGCAAGGGTTTCCACGGGAGCTCTGCCCTCCCTTCCCAGTGCCTGTCATGAGGGCCACACCATCTCTCCATCCTTGTGCACAGCTGAAAGCCCCGCGTCCTTGGAGATGCCCTCTCTGCCCGCAGGTGAGCAGCTCTCTGTTGCCCATATGGCAGTCTCTCCCTGGACCCTCAGTTAGGCAGCCTGGCTTTCAAAGGCAGCAGCTTTTGCAAAAGCTGGTCCTGAACTCATTCATGAGCACTGCTGAGATTCTTCTCCGTCACTTTGAGATTCAGCTATCCCAGTGGTAAAAAGCAGGACCCTGGAACCCGGGGGCCCAGGGCCAGGTGCTGTGAACACTCACCCAGGACACTGATGGCCCTGTAAACTGTAAAGTCCTGTGCCAGTGCCAGCGCTACTGCTGGCGGAGGGTCTTTACCACAAGGTGAATGTGCCGCAGGCATTACTGGCTTGGGACCATGGGCTGGGACAGTGAAATGAAGACAGTCACACATTTGCCCATGGGTGCTCCAGGGACAACAGAGAGTTTGCCTGAGAGTTTGCACTTGGCAGTCATCACAGCCACATGGGTGTGAGCCCCTCGTCCTCACCTGATGCATTGGCCACGAGACTGTAAGATTGTTAGCAAGGCCCTAGGGCCTGTTGACTCCATCAGTCCAGAATTGGGGATAAGCTTCCAGCTTCTCCAGGGATCACCCTTGACAGGTGAGCAGAGGGCACCTCAGGCTGCACCGCTATGGAAAGCTTTGGCATTGGGCGGGGGCAGAGCTGCCAAGCTCTGCCCATGAAGCAGGCACCACTCTGAGCTCTTGTGGAACGAGGGCTGGAGAAGGCCAGGGTGGTCACAACTCTCAGCCCAGCCTACCCTCCCTATGCAGGCATGGCAGGACTCACAGCATGTCCTTGACCTATGTGTAGACACACACACACACAAGCCCTCCTATTGCACACACGTTCATGTAGAGACACATATGCACATGCTCATTAATGTATATGGACAGAATGCACATGTGCACACACTCATGCATGTGTGCAGGTGTGCACATGCGCATGCGCGCGCGCGCACACACACACACACACACACACACACACACACACACATGATAGGGAGGGATCCACAGCCTGGGGATTTGGAATTCTTCCCTTTGGAGAAAAGATCTGAAACTCCAAAGCTTGCTTCCCTTCTAGAACTGCAGAAGCCCAGAGCTCAGGTCTTCCATACCTAAGGGTGCGTTCCTGTGCCTCTGCGTCTCCTTTCTCCCACTGTCCTTTCCTTTTCTCTTGAGAACTCTGGGACCTTTGAGTCCCTTCCTGCTGACAAGAGTCTCCTGTCCTGTCCTGCTCCTCCTTTCTGCAAGAGGCTGACACCTTTTGTGAAGTTCTACTTCTTGTGTATCACACCTAGGAAGATAAGGGAGGGTGTGTGGAATTCCCTCCATGACTGAGAGCTACTCTGGGTACACAGTGGGGGTGCACACTCTGAGTACCTGCCAAAGGCTCAGCTCCCCATGCATGCTGCCCACTGGGTGGAGTTGGGGATGCCTGTGGGCAGGGGGTCAGGTGAGCACCGAGGGGAGAGTGGGGCCAGAGGTGCAGGAGGTTTATAGGTACGAGCCTCTATCTTCCAGGGGAGCAGCTGTGGGTGCAGGGCCTCAGGGACCACTGCTTCTCACTCGCCAGGGTAGGTCAGCTTGGGCATGGTTGGGGGATTGCAGGGCTGAGTGTGGTTACCCCAGCCGAGGAGGTGCCTGTCCTCCTGCAGCATGGCTGGGATGAAGGAGCAGCTGAGAGCCAGTTCCCCGGCTCATGCCACTTCCAAAGATGCCTTGGACTAGAGGAAGGGGAGAGGCCTTTTCAACAGTCTGAGTTCCATCTTGAATTCTTCTCACACAGAGCGGCAGACTTTTGGAAATGGCCTGAGTAGACACAGAAATCTTCAGAAATTCCAGTGACCCAAACGTCAAGGAAAGAGTATCCTTGGTGGATCCAGTGTTTTTAATCTTGATTTTCAGCCACAGTCTTCCTAAGTTTCCCAGGCTTGCCTCAAACTCCTGATCTCTCTGTCTCAGCCCCCCAAAGGGCTGGGATGAGAGGTATGTGCCACTATACTGAGCTTTATCAGGAGCTTTTAAAGAATGGCCCATTAATTCCCTAGATGTGTCTAGTAGCACCCCCAGTGGACACATGAGGGTGTCAGTTCATGGTGACTTCGCAGAAGCGCCATCTAACCATGCTACTGGCTGGTCCTGGGGCTCTGCAGCACAATAATCCTGATGGGTCACGGTCACGACGCCCTTCCGGTCTGTCCGCTGCATCGTGTGGGATGGTGCCACGTGCTTCTCTGCCTCCTTCCAGCCTCTGTGCAGCCTGCACATTGCTCTTCCCAGACTCCCGAGCCAGGGGGCAGCGAACCTCTGCCCACTGGAGACACCTGTGCAAGGCTGGGTAGTACTGAGGCTGCCTGCAGGGCAGCCACTGAGAACCCCTGTGGCTGCTTCTCAGGCTCTTGGCAAGCCCTCTGGTTTCTCTCTGCTTCTCTGACCCTGAGGGCTGTGGGGGCTTCCAGGGGCGACCTATCTCCAGGAGGTCTCACTGGCCCCTCTACTCTGCCATGTTCTTCAGTGCTTTGGGGACCAATTCTCTGTGTTCCATCCCTCTCCTTGATGTGCCTCCGGAGGGGCCTGGTACTTTTCTTTTCTTTTCATGGGGCCTGGATTCATAGACCGTAACATGGTGATATGTTTTTGAAATTGTGTGCTTTGTATATTTTTTTCTATAAGAATTGTACTTGAGATAATAAAGAAGTTCAAGCAAATCTTATTTTTTATTGTTTTGGTACAGGGTCTCACTATGCATTTCAGACTCATAGTGATCCTCCTGTCTCAGCCTCCCCAGTGCTGGGATTACAGGTGTGTGCCACTACACCCAATTTTGGGGTCAGCATAGCGTGGGGCTGGCATAGTACTGGCAGTCAAACCCTGGTCCTTGTGCTTGCCAGGCAGGTGCTTAAACTGTGGAGCTATCTCCCCGACTCTATCAAACTTTCCAAAGGTGGGTTCATCTTGTGTGTAACAAGGGAGAGCTGTAGAATCGCCTGACAACTGTGGCGGCTTCCAGGGTTGAAGAAGCAGCACAGAATGGGAATGGAAGGGCAAAACCACTCCTGCCTACCAACCCTCGCGTGCCGTGGTATAACTGGAGAGGTCCCGAGAGAATCCCTGAGGTCTAAGGCAGGACTTACGGCGAGTGGCCAGAAGGTACGGGGCGCTCTAGAAAGACTAGTCCAAGCCTCCTGATAAAGAGGCTTGGAATAAGTAAAGGCTTTTGAAAGAAACCTAAATAGTTTGATAAAAATCTCAAAGCTGACCTCTTTGCTGATGCCTAGGGCGTTTGCCTTTATGTGACATTTTGCAAAGCAAGATTGCTAGTGATACTTGAGACAGGCAGATTGGTAAGGCACCAGGATCTCACCTCTTGCTCTTCAGGTCCTGGTGCGATCCCCCTCCCTTGCACTTAGAGGACCCAAACTTTGCCCCAAATCTGTGCACTGCCCACAGGGTACATGCATTGTCATGTACAGGCTTATAGGACTGAGTTCTGTTGGACCACACAGCACCTTCCTGCCTGTTTGTCCTTCCTGCTGGTGTAGCTCAGCAAGGAGTGGCTGCAGGCTGCGGGAGAGAGCGTGCAGGCTAGTCTGCCTCAGTCCACTGCGTTGCTGACCTACCCCACTCTGAACCCAGCCCTTTGAGATGATAAATTCATGTAGTTGAGGCCCATGAGTTTATGTGGAAGCTGTCTCACGGGGTTGGTAACGGACAGCGTGCTTCTTGTAAAGCCTTGGAGAAATCTCAGTATCCTCGCCTGGGCAGTGCAAATGAAACCTGCAGGGACCCTGGGAGGTGCAGGAGGAAGAGGATGCAGGAACCAAAGGGTGAGGAGCAAATTGCAGGGACCGACGCAGAGCAGGGGCACCACATCATGACTGTCAAGCAGCTGGGGGCCACCTAGTGGCCTCCTTCCTCTGTCCCAAGCACCCTGAGAATGGAAGCAAGAGATGCTTCCTTCTTAATTGGTTTGGGCAAGGAACAGATGGGAAAAAGTCAAGACCAAAACCAAGAGAAGAACAGCATGAAAGCCTGGCTCCTGAAGGGTGTATCTTATAGGCCCATGGCTGTATTGTACTTGGTCAGTAAGGAAGAGCAGCCATTGGGAAGGTTTTGTGGTGTGCACATAGGTGTGCGTGCATGCATATATGAGAACCTTCCTGAGACTGACGACTGCCAGAAGAACCTACATAAATGTCCTTCTCGGAGCTCTAGGGGTGAGTCTTTTGGAAAGCCCAAGTCATTGCCTTTTCAATTTTTTATTTCAGCATCGGGCATTGAACCTAGGGCCTTGACGCTGAGCTGCATCTTCGGTCCTTCGTAAATTTCATTTTCTGTATTTCGAGACAGGATCTCGTTAAGTCACTAGATCACAGAAGGTGGACTTGAACTTGTGATCCTCCTGCCTCAGCCTCTGAGTGCCAGGATTACAGGCCTGTTCTGCCAGGTCAGGCTGCTGCTTTGATTTTGCAACAGTGGGTCCTTGGAGAAATGTCAGGCTGCATTCAGTGTAGGCCAAGCAAGAGGACTAGAATTTCTCAGCAGGGAGCCTGGGAGTTCTGTGATGACCAGATGACCATTGCCAAATAAACCCTGTATGAAGCTGTGCTGATGCCTGTGGGCAAACATCAGCTGGGAGGCAGCAAGACATAGCGACTCTGTGTCCAGGGAGGCCCCCTGCCCTGTGCTCAGCAATGGGGCTCCTCCCAGATCTAATGAGCTGTGCATCAGCGACCCTTAGTCAGAAGGAGGTGAAGTGCGTGCGAGTTCTGTCCCCTAATACCCTGTGGATTTGAGGTGGATGACAGATTTCCAAGCTCCTCCTGATTAGAAAGGTAACTCTAAATCAAAATTTCAATCACAGCAATCAACATTTATGGGATGCCTCCAATGTACCATGACCCTTCATAGATAGGAAAATATAAAAAAGTTCCATGTTGTGAAAACAGAGTTTTAAGGCTTTTTTCTTTGGGAGGGGGAGACACGTACGTGAGGCCATGACAGATGCTCATTAGCCCAAACAACCAGGGCAAAGGGAGTGACGCTGAATGTACTAAAGGGAAAGATTCTTTTCCTACTGTGTAGAATTTTGGCGAGCAAATGTTTCCCTAAAGTATTCATAAATGCCACTAACATCCTAAACCGGCAACATTTAACTTATTTGCAGCTGGTTCTGTGTCATATTTAAAATGAATCATTCTGTAACATTTAGGTACTCCTAAAAGTTGAGTGTGGCAGGAGGGATTTCCTTGGAGACCAGGCTAGGAATCCACATGGAGCCAGGGGCTGGCCAGCCTGCGGGGCCTGAACAATTGCTCTCAAGGGACCGAGACAGGCATCAGTCCCGGTGCACAGGGCAGACCTAGGACCTGATGCCCAGCAGGGGCTGTCTACACCAGCCTCACCCCATCAGGATCAGGTGTGTGATACTTCACCACAGAGAACTATTTCTAGGACCCCTAAGGCACCAACATTCATGCAAGTCCCTCTATAAAACGTTGCAGAATTTGCACAGAACCTATACACCCCTCCTGTGGCCTGTATCTGGGCTCCTCCAGACTACAACAATACTTGACACACAGGGAGTGGTGTGTAAGTAGTTATCACACTGTATCTCTCAGAGGGCAACGACAAAACACACCATCTGTACATGCTCAGTATGACCGCAATTGGACAAAGAAATATTCTTGAGCTACCGTTGGCTGACTTTGCAGAATCAGGAGGCCCACTGCTAGCGTCAGCACTTATGTTGCTGGTGTGTTGTGGCTGCTGTGTGTGTGCTGAGGCTGTGTCTTGTGTGTCCACCTCAGGGTCTCCATGTGGGCCGTCCTAGTCTTTATAGATGGCCCCTTGGGCTTCTGCTAATGGCTGAGGCGCTGTGCCTAGTGAGACCACGCATGGGGTGTGGGAAGGCGGGGAGGCAGTCTGGGACACAATGCAGTGGCCCCCAGGATACGCCACCAATGTTTCTCCTCATGGGTACCTAGAAAAGTCCAGGCCACTTGTCATAGCTTATCTCATGGGATTCAATGACATTCCCTCCTTCTGTGTGGCCAAGCATCCCTGTGTACAGATATGAGGCCACAAGGTGCTGCTGGGTGGAGCCTCACCTCTTAACCGCGCCCCACTTACTCGCTGCTCAGCCAAGTTCCTGAGAGCTGCACTCCTCTAAGCACATTTATCTTCTTTCCCCACATTAGTGGTGGGGGACTTCTCCAGTGAGATCCTGTCCTGCCTGCACCTAGGAGCACAAACCCTGCCGCTCTCCTCCCACCAGTGCATGCAGGGGCTCAGGCCCCCCAGCCAGTTCGAGTGTGGAGGTGGTTCAGGCTCCTCAGCCTGCATCACAGGAAGGCGTGTGGAGCTCATACACCTACTCGAGGCACAGGAAACCCGTGGTTATGCTCAGGTATGAGTGCCAGTCTTTAGTATCTTTTGCGGGCAACTCCAGAGCTTCCTAACAGGCTGCTTTAGGGGTACCAAGTGTCTGTGGACTGCTTGGTTGCGGATGGGGACAGGGTATGGCATAGGCTTTGTGATGGAAGAGGACCCTGAGCAACAGAGCAGAGTGCTAGAAGCAGGAGTCTAGGTGAGGTGTTTAAACCCTGGTGCTGTTCGGTTGTTGACACCGCTGGCCAGGACCGCGCCTCTGAATTGGCTGTTCCCACCTGCCATCCTTGTCCCTCTGTGCTCCACATGGGGCACACACAAGGTGGGAACAAGAAATGGCTTCTCGGCGGCTCTGGAGAGATCAGCGTGCCTGGGATCCTCACCTGGGGGGAGAGCGGGGCTGTCAACTAAGAAGACGTCCCTGGGGTGTTCTAGGAGGCCTGGGAGCCGTTCTGGGTTTCTCTACAGGAACAGAAGGAAACCTACTGGGTGACAGTGATGCAGGCAAGTAGCTGACAGAAGCCAAGACTGTTTGTTGGCTCATATTTTTAAGAAGCACCAATGAAGAGGCTCAGCAAGGGGATTTCTTATGTTTACCCTTCAGTTATGTCAATGCTTTAAATAAGGAGATTAAATGAGTATGTGAGTCTCTGTGTCAAGACAGGAAGGGACCGGAGGACAGCAAGCCCAAAGCGCAATGTTTACCATCACCATGGAGACGAAGCTATGGGATCCAGGTGTCTCGCAGAGGGCAATGTGGGCACCCACACGGGGAAGCAGGCGCCCCACCTGGACACAGCGCACACGCAGGCCCTCTGCTTGCTTGCGGTGGACAGGAGTGTCCCATGCTGCCCCGATGCTGATGGGCCCTGCAGCCCTAATAGAGGAGCCCTGGCCTTCCTCTGAGAAGAGAGGGGTGGGGTGGGGCCTACCCCAGCCAGGCAGATCGGGTCCCAGGCTGGCCTGGGCTCAATGATGGCAGGTAGTGCTCACTGCCAAGGAACTCAGGACAGCCTAGGGGCAGCACACAGGCAGCTCCATATGCAGACTCAGGTGGCATCTTGATGCCAGTCTCCAAGGATGGCAAGCCTAAAGCATGAGCCCAGGCCTTGTGCGTGGAATGGCCTATGAGCTCAAAGGACAGAGACAACTGATTTCTCCCCAGCCAACACATCTGCCTGGAAACAAACAAGGCAAGAACAAACATCCCTCCCATAGTACGGATGATGTGTGGAGCTTTTATGGCCAAAAGAACTATATTCAGTTACTGGGTCATTCATATTCAGGCTTATTTGAAGGAAAAACAAAGGCTGGGTGTGGAGCTCGTGAGATAGCTCAGTGGACTAAGGGCTTGCTTAGGCAAGTGCAGAGACCAGGGGTTCAATCCCTAGCATCACATGCTGTGCTGGTCCTGACTCTAGCTAGACACACTGAGCCAGCCACCAAGACTGGGTGTGGTGTTGCACACCTGTAATCCTAGTGCTGGGGAGGCTGAGACAGGAGGATCTCTGTGTGTTTGAACTGCACAGTGAGACCCTGTACCAAATATATTTAAAAAAGAAGTTAGGTGTAGTGTTGCCCACCTGCAATGCCAACACTCTGGGAAGCTGAGGCAGGAGGATCCCAAGTTTAGCTTAGCCTAAGTGCCATAGAGAGACCCTATCTCAAAATTAAAATAAAAAGTTTTAGACTGGCTCTTTTGCATTCCTGCGCCTCACTTCCTGTCCCGGTCCCTGGTCCAGGTCCCCAGTTCGCCAGGCTCCGCGCGCCCGCCGAGTAAGGTCCCTCGGCCCCTCTGCTTCTCTTTTGCGTTCCTGCGCCTTACTTCCTGTCCTGGTCCCCAGTCCCCAGCCCTCCAGGCCCCTGGCTGGGTCAGGAACCTTGGCCTGCCTTCCCCCTCCCCTTTCCCATTTTTTTTTTTGAACCCCTCCTGCCCAAGCTCCACTACCGAACCCATCATACATCTTGTCTGGCAACGGATATGGTCCAGGAGCCTACCAGGACTCCTCAATTCCAAAGCTCCACCTCCACCTACAGACCAGACCCATGGGGCTTCACAGCAGGCAGCAGCCTGAGTTCTGACACGAAGCCGGGAACTTCTATAGGGGAACCAACTTGGAGGCTCCAGACCAAAGGCCCGCAGACACTTACAGCATAACACCACCAAAGTGCCGAGGTCGCTTCCATACAAAATGATAACAACAAGGAGTAGGATGCAATCTCAGGGCCCGAGCCCACCCAAACCAAATACAGAAGACACTACCATGGAAGAAAATGGGAATCATGCAGATGAAACCTCTGAATTGGTAGCATCTGAGGCAGACAGACAAGTGCAGAAACTTATAGAGCAACTGAGATCAGAGATAACATCTGAAGTAAAAAAAGAAATACATGAAGTGGAAAAGCGACTGGAGAAATGTATAGAGGAAATCAGAGCAGAAATAATATCTAAAGTTAACAAAGACATGTCTAAAAAGTTTTAGACTGGTTTGTTTCCAGGCAGAAAAGTCCCCAAAAGAAAAAAGAAAAGCAAAAACCAAGTTTTGAACCCTATTAATTTCACACACTCATGCACACATTCTGTCTGTCTGTCTGTCTGTCTGCCTGCCTGCCTGCCTGCCTGCCTGCCTGCCTGACTGCCTGCCTGTCTCTCTCTCTGCTATCCATGTCTCAACTGCATAAAGAGTCTGCAGCTAGCAGTATCCATCAGGGCTCTGGGAAGTAGCCTTCCTCATGGAAAATGAAGTCTGGACCAGAGGTTGTTGGTAAGAAGGAGGCAGACATTGACACATGAGACACAGATGAGCCTAAAAGTCACATGTAGAGACAGAAGACAGGCAGAGAAGATTCCACTTATATGGCACATCCTACCACGCAAGTCCACAGAGACTGGAGGCAGCTGAGGGGCTGCATGGGTTGGGATGGGCAGGAGCGACTGTGGATGGGCGTGGGGTTTCCTGTAGGGACCACAGAAGCTTCTGGAGCTACTATTGATGGTCGCACAAATGCACTAACTGCCACTAAACTGTCTTCCACATGGATGAGTATTGTGGTATCTCAACGATATTTCAGTAAAATCATTTATTGTGTAAAAATGAAAAAAAAAAAAAAAAACATGCTGGTGCCATGCCACGAGGCCCACATCCACCTCCTTGCAGGACCTTGGGACCCTGGGCTGGTGGATCAGCGTTCTGTGTCTTGTTTCCCTTGTCTGCACAGGGCCTGCCACAGCTGGCCATGGGGCGTCCTTGGTGTCCTGGCCACACGGAACCTGAGCAGGACTGTACCAGCTGCCTGGTCTTAGGCTTCTGTGTTGGTGTGGGCAGCCGTGGCCCTGGGGCTGGACTGTGGCCCCTGAAGCCCTCCAAGTGCTGGGGGCAGCACAGAACGCGGGCTCAGTAAACCCTAAACTGTGGTCTCCGCTGCCCCTCCTTCACCATGCCCCGCCCCTTGGCCCTGTGATGAAAGTCCTTCTCACGCACTCTCTCCTCCAACGTCTCAGTGGCCCGAGACGCCAGCACTGTACCACCCCAGCTCTCACCCTGCATGGGTGCGCAGGCTCCAGCTGCCTTCTGCACCCCCAGCTCCTACCTACACTGGGGATGCCCTGGGCTGGCCTGGTTCCCTCTGTGCTCTGGTGGCTGGCTGTGTTCTAGGGCTGGCCACCTCCCTGAGGACACAGGTGTGCCAGCTGCCCAAGGGCAGGGCTCTCGGCATAACCTCAGCCTGGGAATGTTGCCTGGCATGCTCGGCCCGTGCTGACAGGTCTCTGCTGAATGAATGAACTCTGAGCATCTTTGCATATCAGACACTGCCAATGCAGATGATTCAGCTGTGACAAGGGCAGAGGCTGGTGGGGAGACAGACATGGAATAGATCATCACAAGTGAGTGGGGCTGTCTGCAACAAGAGATGTGTCAGGCACTCTAGGAGCAGCCGGGAGCACTGGGAGCATGGAAGGCTTTGATGGAGTACAGGTGAAGGGTTACCACAGCTGGGGTCTTGTAGGATGAGTAGGAGTTCAGCAGACCCACAGGGAGGGGAGGAGGATCAGCATAAGCAAAGATGTGGTCTGGAGAAGCTTGGTGTATTTACGAGGGGTGCAAAATGGCCTACTTACAAGGAGTTAGATGAATTTTAAGGTAGTAACAGACTCAAGCCACCTACAGGAGCCTTCAAGTTTAGGTGTAGATGAGCCAGGACTGGATACAAGACCAGCAAACTGAGGCTGCCCTTGCTTTTGTCAATAAAGTTTTATTGGCACAGACATTACCACTGTCTGGCCTGCAGCTTCTATGCAGCAGAGCAGAGTTGATTGGCTTCTGCTGAGCACCCAGCAGCCTGGTCTGGCATCCCCACACTCTAGCCCTGCAGTGGGAGATGGCTGTGGAGCTCCAGCCTCAGGGCCAGGAGGGGGCTGCTGGCTGGGCTGGGCGGCCGCCACCCCCACATGGGCTCGGGAGTGGACCTGGGGCAGGGGCCTGCAGACCGGTCGAGGAGACGGAACAGAACTGGGTGTACAGATGCAAGAAAAGGCAGGAGGAGAAACCCAAGGCCCTGGAGGTCCTGGGGCTCCTTAGGCCTCACCAGGGTGGGCGTGGCAGCAGAGTTGGAAACCCCACCCCTGCAGATGTGCTCAGGGAGTCAGAGCAGGTGCAATAGGAGGGGCCAAGAGGGATGGCCAGCCAGAGCCAGGGAGTCACAACTGGGTGGAACAGGAAGGGTTTGGGGGAGGGGGTGGAGAGCAGGACAGAGGGTAGAGCACAGGAAGGAGGGGGCAGCCTGGACAACAGAGCCCTGAGCAGATGCGGAGGGAGGTGAGGGTACGGGGGTGGGGTGGGGGAGTCCTGGCTTGGCTCAGGAGGCCTCACCAGCAGGGCATGGAGCCCCGGGCCTGAGGGGCATGGAATCCTTCCCGTGTCCCTGGCAAGGGGTCTGCTGGGCAAGGGCTATGGGCGGCTAGGCAAAGGGGTGAGGACGTAGGATCGCAGGTGTTTCTGGGCTGACAGTCACCCGGGTCAGGCCTGGGTGGAAAGACAATGGTCTGTGGCGGTGGCCGAGGAGCACCCTAGAGACTGGCTCATGTCCAAGCTGTGGGCAAGGATGTCGGCCAGGGGCCTTCCCAGGGACGGCCTGGCGGCGAGGAGGACCCTGGGAACGTACTTCCTGCCCTGCCCTCCTGTGCAGGGTGGGACTGGGGATGGGGGAGGGGTGCGCTGGGAAGCAGGGTATTCTGAGCTATGCAGGGAAATTCTGCCTTACCCTGGAGGCAGCACACTGCGCTCCACAAGAGGACTGGGCCGCGCAAGGCTATGTGGGTCAGCTGCGGAGGTGGGCATGGTGGTGGGCCCGGGCTCCTGCTTGGTGGACTGCTGCTGCCCCGTGGGCGCAGAGTGCCTTATAGGGGCAGGCAGGAGCGTAGAGCGTCTCGGCAACAAGGCAAGATCTTGGCAGGGGGACACTTAGGGACCCAAAGAAGAAGCTGAGCTAGGAGGCTCGTGGGGCTCCCCGGGCCAGGCTTACTCAGAATGACCATGGGATGCCGAGTGCTCCTTCTCCGGAGGCCCATTGCATTCGCTCCTCCCTCATCTCGACTCCCACTCCGCAAAAGAGGGCAGGGCAGGAAGTGCGTCCCTGGGGGACTTCCTCATCAGCCAGCCCACTGGGGTCCATATCTGTCTCCTAGAAAGTCCACACTGCTGGGTCCACCCTGGGTTCTCGGAGCACTACCTTTAGCATGACCACCCTGCAGAGAGGTGATCAGGACGTGTCCACTGAGCCCTACCCCACCACCATGCTTGCTGCTCGCTTCCTCATGCTTCAAGGCTTCTCACCTCCCTTTGTGTCAGATATGTGCTCTTATAATCTGACCTCAGGTCCGGCTGCTTGCCAAGCTTTCCTAATAATCCAAGCTATTCACCCTCCTCCATTGCCACTTAGAGTAGTGTCCTTCATTCAATACAAACTTTCTCAACAGTAGGTCACCTGTAGTACAGCCAAGGTAGACCCAGCCCTGCACAAGGCCCAAGTCAAAACTAGCTGCAGAAGAGCAGGCTGAGGCCCTGGGCTCGGCTCTGGATCCACACACGCCCGTGTTGACCTCCAGGCCCTGTGTAACTATCTGGTGACTTCCGGCCACTCCTTAACCAGGAATCTGTTACTAAATGAATCTGCACACAGGTTGAATGGTGGCCCTGAGTCCTGGAATCCTGGGCCTGTGTACCCATGGGTGAGACCTTACTTGGAAAAAGCCTCTTTGCAAATGTGATTAAGGACCTAGACATAAGGAAATGGCCCAGAACTGACCCAGGTGACGCCTAAATCCAAGGACAGATGTCACATGTGGCAAAGAGAGATGCAGGCAGACCATGAGGAGTGGACAAGGCCCTGGAAGACAGAAGCAGGAGCTGAGGTGACGTGGCCACAGCTGGGGGGCCTCTGCTCAAGGACTTCACCCTGGGGAGCTCCTCCACCAGAGGGAGCTCGGCCCACTGCCCCTGGAGTCTCCGCCCTCTGCCCAAGCTGCAAGGGGTCGGTTTCTATCTCCCCAGCAAGGACGGTGTCCGCTGCCTCGGCAGCCATAGAAAACCCCTTAGCTGGCTCTTGATGAGCACAGTGTGAGGGAGAAAGACCCCCTTCTACTGAGAACCTGGGCTCTGCAGTTTTCTCTCCAGGATGCTTGATTCTGTGCCCTGGGGTGGGTTGGGGCCATGACTCGGGCCACTGGCCTTTATAGCTAAAGCCCCAAGCCGAGACTACCTCCCTTGGGAACTTGCAAGACCATGCCCAGCCTGGTGCCCTGGTGAGCTCAGGACCTGCGTGGGACAGCCAAGCAGGGGACTATGGTCACCACATTTGCCTGCTTGATAGAAACAGAAACTTGAGGAAGAACGTGGCTGTCCAGCTGAACTGCTCGTCTGTAACTTCCTGTGAAGCAGCAGCTCCGACCAGGCGTGATTCTTTCCTGGCTTAGGGGCCCTTCTGGCTGGGTCATGTGGCTGGGTCATGCGGCTGGGTCATGTGGCTGGGTCATGCTTTGGCAGCCCTGTGTTCACTGTACCAGCACACGCTGCCTTGGAGTGTAGCCTCCCTCAGGATATGCCCACAGAATGGCGCTGGTACAGAGGGCTGCCCAGGTCCCAGGTACCAATCCACCTTGCTTTAGAGACCATGGGGTCAGGTGCATCCTGTCCCTCATGAAGACCACAAACCACAAACCACAAGCAGATGCCACTCCTCGTTGCCTGGCCAGGGCCAGCAGCCAGGCCTCACAGTGGCTCTACAGGGCACAGCTAACATGGATGTGGGCTTCACCCATTCTGAAAGGTGGGCATCTCCCTTGTGCTCAGGCCTCGACAGCCTGTCCACTTCTGGGGCCCTTCCCGGCATGCAGATGGAGCCCCCCAGGTGTGCCTGGGAGGCAGCAAGAGCTGGACACAAGAAACAAAAATTCCATTTGTCCAGCAGTCTCCAGAGCAAACATGGCTGCCGACGACAAGGGGTGGGATCTTCCCTGGATACAGCCTCTTTGAAGATGTGGCTAAAGGTTAAGAACAGGGGAAGATGGTGAGTAGAAAAGACAGGCGGGCCTATACACACGTTTGGCTTTGACCCTTGTGATTCCCTGCACTAAGCACTAGGCCTAGCAGCTACCTCAGCCTGGGTACCTGTCCCGATTCTATAGCAAGCACGCACTGCCCGGTGGGAGTCACTACCGGGGGACTGGCCACAGTGTCATAAATTGCATAGCCATCATGCACATGGTAGGCTCTGATACCCCAGAACAGACACAGCTTCAGAGGGAGGCAGGTGTGGCCCGGTAGGGTGAGCATCTACTGAAGGCCTGCTGTCCATGTGTGGCCTGTCAGCTCAGAAGGGCCTTAGGGGGCTTTCTAGCAGCTCCAAGAGTGGGACCAGGGAGGAACCCCGCAGGGGCTTCCAAATTTGCTTTCTAAACAGGCAAGGAGCCTGTGGGCCGAAGCAGGCTGTTGGCAGCAAGGACAGGTCAAATAGTGCCCAAGTGCCATCAGCCACCCCAACTTGCTCCAGCCACAGCACTGTGTGTTCAGGGTCCTGATGCATGGTGGCAGGACAGGGACTACTTGCTTGTCAGCAAATCATGATGGCTGTGTAGCTGTATCCATCAGGGCACTTGGCCAGTCAGAGACAGAGCCTCAGCTGAAGTGAAAGGGCCAAGACGTTCTCTGCCTCCTCCTGCCTCTGCTTCCCTACAGAGGGAGGCTCCAAGACAGCCAAGCCAATGAACCACTCCACCCGCTTCCTTCGCTTGCTTCCAGGGGCAAACGGCTGCCCCTGAGGTGGGGCAGAGCACCAGCCTGAGCTGTGTGTACCTTCTCAGCCTGAGGTCCATCTGTGCCCACAGAGTGGGCACGTATGGCTGCGCTCCCTGGGGGAACCTGGGTGGGGGTGCTGGCTGTAGGCCCAGCAAGGTGTCGGATTTCTTTTGTTCTGGTTCCAGATTCTGAGTCTGTGAAGGGCTGCATCAGCCAGGGTTAGGGGATCCCCAGGAGGCTGTGGTCACCATTTTGGTGTCCCCCAAATTCCTATGTTGAATCCCTAACCACCAGTTTCTCAGAAAGTAACTGCATTTGGAGATGGGGTCTTTGGAGAGGTGATTAAGGTGAAGGGCAGTTACCAGGGCAGGGCCTAATCCGAAGAGAGGGTCCTTCTGAAGGGCTCACGCAGAGCCCAGTCCCATGAGAATGCAGGGAGAAGACACCAACCATAAGCTCTGAAATGAGCCCTCAGGAGGGGCCAGTCCTATGCCATCTGGGTCCTCATCTTCTACCTCTATGATGGGACAGGCACTATGTGCAGTAGCAGCTATTTTTTTTTTTTTTAAATTATGTATTTACTACCCAGCCTGGACTTGCAGTGATCCTCCTGTTTCAGCCACCCCAGTGCTGGGATTACAGGTGTGCTCCACCATGCCCAGTTTTGGTGGCCAGCTTGGTGGACCTGGGATGGGGCTGGTATGGCATGTGGTACTGGGGATCGAACCCACGTCCTTGTACTTGCCAGGCAGGTGCTTAGGCTGCTGAGCTATCTCCCTGGCCCACAGCTGTCTATTCTATGGCACTTTGTTCTGGCAGGCTGTCTTGGTCCGCTTGGGCTGCTACACCAAAATGCAGTGGCCTGAGTAGCTCATAAGCCTAAAATCCCTTTCTCACTCTCCTGGAGGCCAGAAGCTAAAGATCGCAGCCCTGGTGAATCTGGTGCCTGGGGAGGACTGCTTCTGGGCTCCCGGAAGGCATCTTTCTCCTTGTTCTTGGGAAGCAGAGGAGCACGGGGCTCTCTCTCTCTCAAGGCTGTGATAAGAGCACTGACCTCAAGCACCTCTCCCAAAGCCCCATCCCTTACACCCCCTGGCGATTAGGCTCCCACCCAGGGGGATGCGAGCATTTGGCCCAGCACAGGACAGAGCTCCCCTGTCCTGCCTGAATCCTGGCCCTGTCCTCAAGGACACTGAGAGGAAGGATTCCTCCAACATCCCACCCACAGCCTCTGTCACCCCAGACTGGCTCTCATCAGGGAAGTGCCACGGTGCCAAGCATGGAAGACCTGACTCCTTGGTGGCACACAGATAGGGGCCTTGCTAGCTGGAGGCCATGAGTAACCACATGACCAGTGATGCCGTGGTCTCCGTAGCAGTGGAAGTTTTGTTTCGCCACCACTGCTTTTCCTGTACCTTCAACAGTGCCTGGCATACAGTAGGTATTTAGTAATGTGGGCTGAAGGGAGTAATAATCTGGGCATTTCTTAGCCCCTACTGTTCATCCTATCAATGAGAACTTAAGACCAGGCTCTGGGCTCTCCTGGCAATCCACAGGGAAGAGCCCTGGAGGTGGGGACATAGGAGTAGGTGCTTGCTAAATGCCAGCTTCATCCTGCCTCTGGTTTGTGTTTCAGTGGCCTGAGATGCCCTCATGTGGGGCCACCCACTGTGCCACAAGTCCTGGGGGCCTCCGCAGTCCTTGCTGGGCCTCTGTGCTCTGAGCTTGTGAACGGGAGTAGTGCAGGCGCCCCCACCTCCCCTGGTGTGATGGCGTCAGAGGAGCTGAGAATGAAGTCTTCCCTCTCCTCCTCCTCACCCCCTGCTCGGCTTGATAGGCTCCAGCAAGCAGCATCAGCCAGCCCGGTTTATTTTTAATCACATGATTACCCTGGGTCTTTTGTCATTGAAACAGTTTAATTGGGAGCTGCAGCCACCTACACCAGGGCCGTGGGGTGAGACAGCAGCCGCACATGGAAGCCGGCCCCTTCCCAGGGGGAGCTGGGGGCACCCAAAGCTATCTTGGCTCGGCAGGCAGATCGGGGAGAACTGAGCCCTTACGGGGAATGCTCCTTGCAGGACTGCGGCCCCAGCCAGCTGGTCCCCACCGGTGTCAGCCAGAAACAGACTATGACCAGGACAACAGAGTGGACCACAGAGTGGAGGGCATGACCTTTCCCTGGGTTGTCTTGCAGCTATCCATCCCATCCATCTGTCTACCCTGGAAGTCCATTCACTGCGTACCTGTGCCCTCTCCTACCTGCAGCCACAGGCATGTTCCCAGAGCTGTTGCCTATTCGCCCATCCATCCACTGAGCCATCCATCCCGTACAGTTGTTCATTGTCCACGGAGCACCTAGCAGGTGTACTCTTCTACTGCTAGCTTGCTCAAATTCCCACAGGTGCTGGATCCTAACCCTTATCTGTCCATCTGTCTAACCATCCATCTCTCCATCCATCCACCCACCCATCCATCCATCTACCCATCCATCCCCCTTTTATCCAGCTACCCATGCTTTCCATCTATCCGTGCATCCATTCACTGATTGGTCTTCTCATTCATCCACAGTTCCCTGGGTACCTGGCATTTCCCATCTCCAGATGCAGTCAGCTTCCCAGAGGTGTTACACACTCCACAAATCAACCCATACATCTATCCACCCACCACCTACCCATCCTACCCATACATTTACTACGGTACGTTCTAGGGACCTTCTCTTACTTTAGGTCCACTCACATTGATTTGATTTATTTATTTGTATTTTAGAGAAGGGTCTACAAGGTGTTCAGGGTCTCACTACTAGATTAGACTCGTAGTGATCCACCTGTTTATAGCCTCCCGAGAGCTGGGATTACAGGCATGCACCACCACACCTAGTCTCAATTGTCTCAGTGTGCCCTGGGAGAGGGGCTGGCACGGCAGGCCTGGGGATTGAACCCCCTGCTCCTATGCCTGCTTGCAGGTGCCTTCATCCGCTGAGCTATTTGGCTGGCTCCACTCACATTTTTAGAGGTGGTACCCACTCGCTGTCCTCTCCATCCCACACCTCACCATAAACTACGTAGCTAGTGCTCACCCATCAGAGAAGGAGATGCAGAGAAAACCTTGCCTTCAGTCCCCAGTTCCCATCAGGTGCTGCCCTTGTTCCTAAGAAGACGTAGCTGTCAAGAGGAGAGGAAAGGACCTGGAGACATCTTTGGCCCCTGTGGCCCAGCAGGAAGCAGCCCCTATAGTGGAGGACCCTGAATGTACCAGGGACAGACTTGGTGCTGTGGTTCTGGATTCCCATTTGGGCTCCCCCAGGGTGCCAGCTGCAGGACTGTACCCTATTGTATCTTCAGCTCCTCACCTATGAAATGGGAGCATGATGACCCCCTGAAGGGAGAGTTGCAGCTGATGCTACATCAGATGTCCACCGAGCTGGCTGCAAATTCTGATCATTTGGATGGCTAGAGTACCCTGTCCCTAGGCTATGTCCTCAGTGGCCTCACAGCCTGGGAAGCAGGCAGCATCCTGTTCTCTGTAGCAGAGCCTCTCCCTGCAGATCTCCTCCTCTAAAACCAAGGCCGAGTGTGACCCACTCAGCTACCCAGGGCCTGTTCTCTCTCAGTCTGGCCTTGAACCCACAGGGTTGAAAGAAAAGAACAAGGGCTCCTTCTTTCCTGCTCCTAGAGCCACTGATCAAAGACGTTTGGGATTTATTCTCTGTGTGTGTGGTGATAGGACCCCCCAGCCTCATGTATGGGGCATGTGCCGTGCCCAAGAGAGACACTTCAGCTAGAGGCTTTTTCTAAGGGAAGAATACTGATTCCTATACTCAGGTCCAGGCCAGTTCCTGACAGAGTTCTTTTATTAAAAACAACCAGAAACCAACCATCAATGTTGGCTGGGAAATCCCAGCCTCAGAAATCCTAATGCATTTTAGGTCACCCCTGATGGCCTTGCCATCTCATAAAGACAGAACTACCCAGCATGACAGGGAGACAGGCCCAGAATGCGGGGGGGCGGGGGGGCAGGGAGGAATGTGAGCGCTAATCTGTTTAGGCTCAAAGGGACACAAATGCAGAGAAGTGAATCCACCGCTGCCCACAGGGCAGTGCTGTCCCTGGCCATCAGGGATAAGCAGTGAGCAGGGTGGCCTGGGGAGGGCTCTGCCCGCAGCTGCTCCTGGACCCCAAGGAGGCTGAGTCTCCTCACAGAAAAGACCAGAACTGAGAAAAAGAGGTTGCCAGGGCTGGTGTGGGGGTGTCCAAGCCCAGATGATCTGCATCTATCCTGTAAACCCAGCTCATGGGCTCATGCTCTGTGATCTTCTGGAAGTAGAAGGTTGCATTCTGCTTGAACATGCGTGGCTCAGGTCTGGAAGTGATTCAGAACCTGAAGGTGGGGACCACCTGTGGACCTCACATGCCAGGGGCCCTGAGCTATGCGTGCACAGTCCACCAGGGCTGACACAGTAGTGTTAGAGAGGACCCTCAGAGGACAGGGTCAAGGAGGTAGCACTGCAGGAATGACCCCTGAAGAACGCCGCTGCTGCCACCCACTGGCATAAGGTGGAGCCTTCTGGAATAAGCACACAGGTGCATAAAATCCATAGGGTTGGTTAGAGTTGCCCACCAGAGCCTACCAAAACCAGTGTTCTCCCTACAGGGCAGGGCTGGAGAGCCCTGGAGAAGCAGCTCCATGTGCCACCTTCTCCTTCCTGCAGGCTGGATCAGTAGATCCTGGTCAACTCCCAATCCCACTGAGCTCCCACATCCCCTGCCTCAAATCTTCTGGACTATGGCTCAGAAATGTCTTCCTCCATCACACCTCCCTTCCCTCTTTGCCAACAGGACCTTCACAATACTCCTCGTTGCTTTCTACGGCCCTGCCAAGCCCAGCTCTATGGGCCTTGGGGTTCTCTTTCCATCATGCCACTGATCTGGACCCCCTCACAGGGCTCCTACGAGGCTCTGTGTGGGGTGGGGGTTCATTCTTTGCCCTCTGCCAGCATACTGCTGATGGTGGCCCCAAAGATATGTGCATATCCTAAACCTCAGGCTTTGAATAGGGTCTTCTTTGGAAAAAAAAAAGTTTTCATAGTGATGTCATTAGGTCAAGGATCTTTAAGTTGAGATTACCCTGGATTTGTTACATGGGTACTAAATCCAATGGTGAGTGTCCTTACAGGAGAGGGAAAGGGGGATTGATATATATAACAGAGGAGGCTACTGGACCACAGAGATACCAGCTGGGAAGCCTGGAATGCCTGAAGTTGGAAGAAGCAGGGAGGATCCTCCCCAGATCTTCTGTAGGGAGCACGGTCTCAGAGATACCTTGGTTTGGGACTTTTGTCCTCTATGGGTGAAACAATACATCCCTATTGCCCTGAGTCACCCCAGCCTGTGATCCTTTGTTACTACAGCCCCAGGAGGTCTGTGTCTTCCAACGGCTGAGGAGAAGCCTGTGGGACAGAGAGGTCAGAAGAGGTGCTAGGTAGTGCACAGCTCGGCACATGCCAGTGCCTAAGTTCTTTGCCTGCCTGTTGCCCAGTAAGATACAAAGGGCCCAGGAGGCTTCCAGTGGCTGCGGTTGCCCTGTCCTCCAGCGATCTTCCAGCCTTGCTAACCTGGGCTGTGCTGCAGGTCCGCCTGCTACTCCCAGCCAGCTCCAAACCATGCACAGGCCTCTTCTCCAGTAGGCTCCTGGTCATCTCTGGCTCTGGCTCTGGCTCCTCTGAGGACTCTAGGATAGACTGAGCCCCCCTGCCCCCTCCCCCATTGCACTTTCTCTGTGGATGAACTTGACTGTGACCATGCCACAAAAATGCAAGCATGAACAAATGTGTGCACTGTTCTGAATCTTAGCGTTCCTGAGAAGCACTCTTTCCTGTCGTCTCTGTGGCAGAATGCTAGTGAGCCCAGGGCAGACATCTTTATTCTCATTTTAGAGATGAGCAAATAGAAGCCTACTGACTGGCTCAGGGTCATGGCTCGAGGTCAGCTGCAGAGGTAGGGTGCGACCTTGAAAAGTCTGTGTGCTCGTCCTACAATTAATTACATATAAACATAACGGATACGTAGTTTTATCATCATGCACCCACAAGAACGTAGAAATGATACTTTGGATACTGTGTTTTGCTCTTTTCTTGAGCTAGCCACATGTGGTCTGGTACTCTCAGTGTTAAGGTCTGGGACATGTAAGGAATCCGATAGCTCATTCTTCAATGCAAGCCCAAAGGCTACCTGGGAAGCTGGCTCCCCAATCTCAAGGCCACTTTGGAAGTGATCGCTGATTCCTCAGCTATCTGCTGGGGTTGTGACAAGAAAGGTCAGCTCCCAGGCTCCCGGATGTCCCAGCAGATGGCATCTTGGGAGCCCACCAGCAGAAAGACTTTTGTACCATCAGAAAACAAGATCCTAGCCTCCAGGCTGGTAAGCGCCCCTTCATACCCTCCTGCCTGTACTACGGGTTTGCTTTCTGCCTTTCAGCATGGCTCCTGTCCCAGCCGGCCAACTGATCTGGGGATGCTCCTCTGTAGGTGCAGCAGTCGCCAGTCATCATGGCTGCTCTGCTCCATCTCCAAGGAGTGGCCAAGGGCACAGTGAGCCACACGAGCATGTGCCACGGGTGCCACAGGACCTCCCTCTGTGCTGCTGTCAGGTAACCAGGAACAAGCAGCTGCATCTCAGAACTGGCTGGTGAAAGCCACCCTGAAGTCCCCTGTGACCGGTCCCGCAGCTGAAGGGGGCATCTGCGTAGGGTCCTCTCTTCCTGGGAGAGCTCCTCTGCCTCCGTTCTGTCCACCTCCTCTCTCTATGCCTGGGCAGCCCTCCCTGGTCCTCTCAGACACTCCCACCAGAGTCCTCACCACGGCCCCTCCCCAATAGCTATCTATGTCAGTCTCTAGTGCCACACCAGGTACAGCGGAGACTCACTAAGTGTCAGAGGCAGAGAGGGTGGAAAGGAGAAAGCAGGCTGGCATCTCTTTGCCCTCCACATCCATGTTTTGCTCAAGAAAACTAAAGAAGTTGAAGACTTGGTCATTGTTATGGAGTCCCAAGCGAAGGACTCAAGCCATGTTTCCTGGCTCTGGGGTGAGCTTCCCCCCCCGCCCCCACCACCACTCCACTCCACAGTGTTAGGGGGTTTTACAGCTTCAGGAAGCCCCAGATACTTCTAGAATAGACCGGCAGACAGGACATGGCCACACTACACATGTAACAGAATGACCTGGCAGAGGTGGCCTTCTGTCCTGAGATGCCACAATGCTAAGGTTTCAGTGACACAAGAGCCTATGGGCAGAATCTTCTGATCATGAGGTTCTTTTGGCCAAATCAAGTAAATCCAGAGCAGGCAGAATTTCCCAGGAGGGTTGACCATCTATAAAACAAATCTTCTATCATGCTACACCCTATACTGTCCTAGGATAAACTTACAGATAACAGAAGCTTGCTGTGTATTCAGCCCCAGTGCAATTCCTCCTAGCTGTAAGATGCAGGCAAAGCAGAAGAAGGAAGTGGTTTACAATAAAATTATCTACATTTACATATGAAATGCTGGTGCCTATATATAGAGTCACCACAAATGCGAAGCCACAGCGCAGAACAAGCAGGTGAGTCCCCTCCCACCAGCTCCCTGCTCTCGCGCACAAGTAGAGAAAGGCTCCTGGGAAAGTTCCCACTGAAAACTCAGCTCTAGCAGGATCTGTTCCCAGGACAGGGGTGCAAGGGTGCTCTAGAATTGCTAGCCTTCTGCTAACAATTGTAATGTGCTGCACAACAGAAACTGGCTGCAATGAACAATGACCTATGGATCCTGAAGAGTGAACAAGAACAGTAAGATTGGCCAGGGTGAGGTTCCATCCTTGTGGGCTTTGCCCACCAGGGCTGCTGCAGATTTGGGGGTGTGTAGCCCAGGCAGTTAAAGACCCAAAAGAAGCTACCCATCTTTCCAGCTAAAGAAATCAGGGAAATAGGCTGGGCGTGATGGTGCAGGCCTGTCATCCCAGCACTTGGGAGGCTGAGGCAGGAGGATTGTTGCAAGTTTGAGACCAGCATGGGCTACAAAGTGAGCTCAAGGTCAGTCTGAGCTGCATAGTAAGACCCTGTCTCAGAAAAGAATCAGGGAAAGAAGCTTGGGCAACTGTGGCTAGTACTTGAGATAAGAGAAAAGTTCTAGGAAAGAAGAAAAGCAGAGGAAAGAAGTCTTTAATTTGGGGTACATATTTGCAGGAGTACCAAGCTGATCTTGAATCATCTACTTAGGCATTAGGGGATAGACTCAAAGAAGCACAGCAAAAGCTTAGGTGATTGAACAGAGATGTCATTGAAGGTGAGACAGAGCCTACAGCTGGGGTGTAGCCGCCGTGACGACTCACAGGATTTAACAGCTGAAAGAAGTATGAATGTTCTTTAGAAGAATATAACAGAACCCAGAAACTATACAACACATGTGACGTCAAGAAAACAATCCAAAATGGTCGGGGAAATGATCAAAAGAAAAGATAACTGAAAGATACTGCACTTGAGAGGCTCATTCTAGCACCACAGATGCTAGAATTAGTAGGCAAAGACATTAACCCTGTCATCCACCATTTCAATGAAGCAAGGAAAATGAGGCTGAAAATTTCACTTAAGAAAACATCTATTGGGGGATATAGCTCAGTGGCATAAGCACCTACCTGGCAAGTACAAGGTCCTGAGTTCCATCCCCAGTACAAAAAATAGTATTAGAAAAAAAATTCAATACATGATCTTATTAGTAGAGATGATGGAAAAAGTGAATGTGAAAATACACCAATAGAATTTCTTTTGGAGAAAGGAAAGAGACTAAAAACTTAAAAGTATCAGTGTTCCAAAGGTCAATATAAAAACATCCAAGAACTGGATAAACAGAATCACAGAGCACGAGGCACCAGAAATACTTGAAGAAATAATGGAGAAAACTCCCCAAATTTGGTGAGAAAAGTGAATGTTCAGATCACAGAACATGTCTTTGCTTACTAATTCTAGCATCTGTGGTGCTAGAATGAGCCTCTCAAGTGCAGTATCTTTCAGTTATCTTTGCTTTTGATCATTTCCCTGGCTATTTTGGATTGTTTTCTTGATGTAATTTGTGTTGTGTAGATTCTGGGTTCTGTTATATTCCTCTAAAGAACATTCGTGCTTTTTTCAGCTCAAGCAGGGGTCGAGTTCTGGGAAAGACAGAGTGAGCAGGCTACGTGAGTCTTTCTGGTGAGTGCAGTTAAGCACTGGGACATGGGCAGGAACAGTAACCTGAGGATTCTGAAAAAATAAAGAGCAGCAGGCAGACTAGGGAAAGAGACTAGGTTTCCAAGTGCTCCCAAAAAGGCCATGGGTTCCTTTTCTTTCTTGCATGTCACCTGGTAGGGACTCAAATGTAGTCTGAAATTTACAAGTCCATACCAAGTGCAGACAGAAAGAACCTCAAGGTAAATGTTTGTTTTCTGAACTAAGGAACACAAAGGGAGTCCGAAGATTTGACAACATAGTGATGGAGGTGGTGGGGATCTTCCTTTTCGTTTTTATTTGTTGCATTTTCTCCTCCTGTGACCCCAGAATATCTCACTACTTCACATCTGCCAGTAGGCGTCGAGGTGGACACCTCCAACTCTGGAGAACGGGGGTCCTTTGCTGTAGCCATGGGAACTGTGTGGTTCAAGACTAGAGTTTAATTTCCTTTGCTTTTGTGCCCTCTCTGTTCTCCTGCCATTGGCTGTGGGTGAAGAAACATCTGCAGTAAGTCGACAACCACCTTGAAAAATTAAAGCCCTGATTTTCAGAAGAAGAGGGATCTTAGAGGGGCGCAACATCAAGGTGTGCGCATGTGCGTTTGCACATATGACTTCAAGCAGCATACTGATGATAGCTAGAGTAGAATCAAGAGATAAAACCCACGAATTGGTGCAAATCCAAACAGCAAGGAAAGGGTTGAGAAATGAAATTGCCATACACTCTGCACAAGGTGGCTTGGAATTCGGGGCTAGATCCCAACTAAAAAAGTGCTCAAATCATCCTTTTCTGTGGGACTTAGGACAAGTCTAATAAAATGTGCAAAATGTCTTGGATCTGAGCTACACTTACTTAGAAAAACACATAAAGAACTAGAAATATGGCAATGCCCAAGAGAAATGATACGGACAAGAAAGTTGACTGCATAAGCTTAAAAGGAGAATGCAGGAATAAGAAGGAAACATCAGTGCACATGGAGACAGAGCAGTAGGAGCCATCCAACCTGAGGGACAGAGAGAGTCATACAGATTCTAGGGCTGGGGAGATAGCTCTGTGACCTAAGTGCCCACCTGGCAAGTGCAAGGTCATGAGTTTGAACCCTGGTCCTGCAAAAAACAAAAACAAAAAACCAAAACAGATTCTAGAATCTTAGAGCACCTGAAACAACACCAACCCAAGATTAACTGCCCAGGTATGGCATAATCAAAGTGGTAGAGGTGAAAAAAAAAAAATCCTGAAAGCAGCTAAAAGAAATGACCTCACTTAGACTTATAAATCTGTAACTATAGATCCCTCACCAGTATCCCTGGAGGTCAGCGGGACCTGAAGAGCAGTTGCTGCTGCCACTTCCCACAGCCCCACTTCCAGCAGAGGTGCCCTTCTGGAGCAGGGGGTCCAGCGCCGGAGAATCTCAGAGCACTACTGCACACTGCCCAACCCTAAGAGCAACGCTACAGGAAACCCTCCCAGTGAGATTGCAGAGGAGGCTACAGGGAGACTTTGAAGACCAAGAGTAAAGGAAACGCATACTAAATATCTATGTAACAGACCACTTTTTACCACCTCCTACGCACTTTAAAATATTGATGCTGGTTGATAGTACATTTTCCAATAGCTTTCAGTGTATAGCAATTTAATACACTTGGCAGCTACCACCATCAAGGGAAGAGAGTCAAGAAATGGAGAAGTCTGTGCGGTGGAGAGGGTCTCACATGCCACGGGTGGGAGAGCATTAATTTTAAGTACACTGAAAGGTTTTGATTGTGCATAGAAATCTCTGAGCAACCGTTAAGTAAACCCACATGAATAGAACCAAAGCCCCAAGAGGTAAATTAAAATGGAAAAGTAACATTCAAATAATCCAGAGATGCTCAGAAATAAAAAAAAGCACAAAGTGGGAGATCAAATAACGAAATAAAATAGGAAGCACAGATAGAGATGCAAGAATAATTACACTGAATTTAAATGGCCTAGATATATCAAATAGAAGAGATGATCAGAATGGACTTTTAAAAAACTGCCCAATGATGTGTGAACTACAAGGGATGTGATTTGTATACACAGGGCCATTAGAAGCAAAAATACAAAAAGGGATGAACACTAATAGAAAATTACAGTAGCTAGGTTTATATCTGACAGAATAGCCCCAAGTACAGGGAGACAGATTCTCTAAGAAGACATATGGTCCTAAATGAGCATTGTCTTAGTCATTTTCCTGTCACTGGGACAAAATACTGAATAGTCACAACTTAGAGGAGGAGAGATTTTTTTCTGGCCCCAAGGCTGAAAGTGTATGGGGGAAAGGCCTGGAGGAGGAAAGGTGTCTACTTCTGGTGGCCAGGGAGCAAAGAGGGAGGGAAGATGCTTTGGAGTAGAATATTGTCCCCTCTTTTTTAAAAAAAACATTTTTCGTCCTTTCGAGACAGGGTCTTGCTCAGACCCTGTCTCAGCAGTTCAGGCTGGCCTTGAGCTCACTTTTGTAGCCAAGGCTGGTCTTGACCTCTCATCAGACCTCTTGCCTCAGCCTCCTAAGTGCTGGGCTTACAGGCCTGCGCCACCATGCCCGACAAGAATGCCCCTTTTTAGCGTACGAGTTAGTTTTTCCACTGCTGAAACAAAATGCCCAACAGCCAAGATTAAAGGACAAAAGGCTTCTTCAGCTCACAGTCTATGAGGTTCCAGTCCCTAGCTGGCTCCAAGGTGGGGTGGCTCAGCAAGGGGCAGCGGAGGAGGCACAGTCCATGACAAGCAGGGCAGGAAGAGTTGTGAGCGACAGCAGCAGCAAGCCCTCTCTCTGTCTCTTATCTTCCATCCAGTAGCACTCACACCTAGGGTAGGGCACCGTGGAACCCAGCATTCCACCCTTAATTCCAGTATCAGACACCCTAGGTCCAGCCACCCCCGAAAAGCTCCTTGGGGGGTGTTGTGGGGACATCTATACCTGAGCTGTAACACCGAGCCCCACCTCCAGCCAGGCCCCACCTGCTAACAACACGTTCAGCACCTTCATAAGCCAATCCCATTCTGCACGCATTGGAATTTAGGGGAACTTTTAACTCTAAACTATAACAGGTCTGCATCCAATCTCAGAGCTCCAAAGCACGTGAAAGGAAGCCTGATGGAACTGAAGGGGGGGCAGTGGACACATTACCAGACTCATTGGAAAGCTGTAATATTCTTCCCTCTGTGATTGACAGATTAGTAGTAGAGAACTAGTCAACAGGGTGATACATACTTTCGAAAAATATCATCCAAAGGATGTAATTGACATTTCAGAACACGCTAGTCAACAACAGCAGAATACATACTTTTTTTCAAGACAGGCCATATCCTGAATCATAAAACTAGAAAGAGAGAAAAACAGTTTTCCATGGAGTAAAATACAGAACCAGACAAGAGTCAGCATGGGAAAATAGCACAGCGATATGATCCGTGAAAGGACACAAGAGTCTTCAACAATAAATTAGGAAATCAAGCCCAGCAGTACAGCAAAGGATGTTCTGTCATGATCAATTGCATCTTGTGTGACGAATGGACAGCTGGTTCAATGCAGATGCCTCTGGATATCTGTCCTGGTAAACCTGTCACCAGTGGGAAATAACGTAAGTGGAAAATTCATTGGCTCTACTTGACCTGCTGGAGTCCCAGCCAGCCACACTGTGTGCTAGAGTGTCATCCATTTCTTCATGCGACTCGGCAGTCGCATGAAGGTGTGGACTGAATACTATGGCTCGCTGCAGCTGCAGCTCCTGCTGCATGAGAGCAACTTATGGACTACAGTGCACTCGCCCAGAGGGTCAAAATGCCAAATTCCAGGCATGTTTCTTCCAGAATGCATTCCATCTCACACCACCCATAGAGCCAGCAGTCTAAAGTTGAGGACCACATGTATTGAAAACCCAGCTGGGGCCTGGCAGGATGGCTCAGTGGTCTAAAGCGCCTGCTTGGGAAGGCTTGGGTGGCTTCAGGAACCATGGATCGATCCCCAGCACCACATGCTGCGCCAGCCCTGCCCTCGGGGCAGGCTGAGCCCGCCATAAAAATGAGTGAATAGACAAACAAAAAGGTTCTGAAACAAGAAAAAAGTAAATAAATAAATAAAAAAAGAAAACCCAGCTGACATAAAAGATCAAACTAAAGAAGAACAGGTAACCCTGAAGTGAGACACAGAAGAAGCACCTGAGAAGAGGTGTGGCAGGGACAGGGTTGTGCCTGGATACTTCCCCTGCGCCACTCCGGGCACCCAGGCCCTGGAGGTCATACTTTGGTCCTGAACTTGGGAAGGATCAGGCAGAAGAGCTGGCAGGAGGGGCTTTTGGTCCCCAGGGTCTTTGCAGCTGGCTAAATAGCAGCTAGATTCATGATGGCCAGGGGAGGGTCCTCCAAGGTGCATGCGGGAGAACAAAGCCTGGTGTCGGCTATGCTGGTCACCCCAAGACCCAGCATGTCAGCAAGGAGGGCAGCTCCCGATACATGGAACTCACACAGCCCAGGCACGGGGACGCTGACTCGGGTGCCCGCGGGGCTCCGAGAAACACACAGTGGCTTCAGGAACAACAATTACTGGGCCAGAATAACAATGTGAGGATAACCCGTAATAATTAATAATTGCAAAATTCTTGGAGAACGTTTGGCCCTTGCCATCTGCTTTCCTCATCCACAAATTCAATCAACCCCAAGGGAATGCATGGGAAAATATTTGCCTATATGCCCCTAACACATGCAGACTTTTCAGTGTGATAATTCCTCCAACAACACAGCATAATAGGTTTTTATATAGCATTTACACTGTATTAGCATTTACACTAGATTACTGTATGTAATATAGGGATGACTGCAAGTATATGCAAAGCTGTGAGTGGGGTAAAGGCAAATACTACTCCATTCCATATGCAAGGTCTTCATAATATTTAATTTAATTTAATTTATTTGGTACAGGGTCTTGCTATGCAGCTCAGACTCATAGAGTTCCTCCTGTCTCAGCCTCCCCAGCACTGGGATTATAGGTGTGCACCATCACACCTGGTTTTGGGGCCAGATGGGCACGAGGTAAGAGGAATCAAACCCAGGTCCTTGTACTTGCCAGGTGGGTGCTTAGACCACTGAGCTGTCTCCTCAGCCCCATATACAGGGTCTTGAGTGTGATGAATTTTGTTATTTGGATACTGAGGGGTGATGGCACTTGGAACATTCTGTACATTCCCTCTCTCTAATCCTTCGAGTTGAGGACCAAACTTAGTTCTATATATAAACAGAGCTCAATAATCACAATTAATAGCAGTGTGTGGCCACATTGAGGATGTCACCCACCTGCACTGCAAAAGGGTTCCCACTGGAAGCCAGCTGCTCTTAACATGTGAACGGGGCAGGTACCACTGTCCCTTGATTTACATGGAGGAAACTGAGGCAGCAAAGGGACCATTGGCTGTCCCTGTGTGACATCATGTAGCCAGCAGGGAGGAGCCTGGGCGCTGAACATGAGCTCATGGGTCCAGCTCCAGGACTACAGCCTGCCATGGGTAGCCGAGCTAGAAGGTTGGCCTGGCTCTGACAGGGACAGGGCAGGACCATGGAGAGCAGTTCTATACCAGAGACAGTCATAATAAATGGAAAATCCACGGGCAGGCTGCCCCCTGCAGGTGCCTGTCCTCCCCCAGTTTCCTTTAGGGCAGGCCCCTCCCTTCCCATGGTGTCCCTCTCTGCGTAGCACAACTATCCATCCTCCCGTCTCCCCATACTCTGATCCCTGAGGCAGAGGTAGAGACTTCCTAGTTTTGGTCCCTAGCCTGGCCTAGGCCAGCAGAGGAGGCAGCAAGGGCTTGGGTTCTCTTAACAGAGCCAAGGGCCCTGTTGTGAATGTGGGACTTTCACAGCAGACATCTTCCCTTCTAGGCTCAGAGGTGGAGGTGGAGGGACTCTGCTTCCGCTCAGAGATCCTCAACAATCAGGATTTGGCCAGTAGCGCCTCTCTACGCTTCTGCACCCAGAGACTGCCATCTAGCGGTCAAAATGGGGACGCGCAGCAGGGCACAGGCTTCCTAGGAGGGTCTGCACAGGCAGGACACTTGCGAACAAGGAAGCAAGGCTCGCCAGGAAGGTAACTGCAGGCAGGGCAGCTTCTGCACAGCACCCTGCTGCTTGGACAAAGAAAGCTGATTTCTGGGTCACACAGCGGTTTCTGAATCCTGTGCTGTGTGGGAAGACTGAGCACCGACTCAGCCCCATAGGTTTCATGGTGCCTGGTGACACCGTGGGGTCAGGGACCATGTAATTTTGGAGAAGTCACCAATGCTCCCTGAGCTTTGCTGTCCTCACTGATCATAGTGGGGACAAAGCCTCGTGTTTAGATGTTACAGTTTAGAAGCACCATGTCCCCCAAAAGCTCATGTAGTGAAGGATTGGCCTCCTGGGCAGCAGCATGCAGAGGCAGGGCTTTGGAGGCCTCGATAATGGATTACT
This sequence comes from Myocastor coypus, assembly GCA_004027025.1. Classification (NCBI taxonomy): domain Eukaryota; kingdom Metazoa; phylum Chordata; class Mammalia; order Rodentia; family Myocastoridae; genus Myocastor; species Myocastor coypus. The sequence goes on along the minus strand of PVJA010003469.1, from coordinate 32,566 downwards.
CCATTGGTGAGCACGTGGTCGATGCCATTAGTGGTGGTGGTATGCAGAAACTGTAGGAGGCGGGGCCTGGGCTGAGGAAGCGGGTTACTGGAAGTGTGCTCTGGAAGGGCCTGGCTCATCCCTGTCTCCTCCACACCCTTCTGCCAAACCATTTCTGCCTCATCTCAGGCCAAAAACAATGGAGGCAGGCAGCCCTGGATTGAATGCTGTACAACCCTGGGCCAGAATAAAATTCTTCTCCAAGCTGTTGCTCTCAGGCAGTTCATTACTGTGACAAAAAACTGTTGGCTAACACATTGGAATTGTGGGTAACCTCTGCAGCCCGTAGGAAGCAAGCACACCATGTGTCCTTGGCTTTCCCAGGGAGCAAGGCAAAGAATCTCCCTGTCCTCAGCCTGGACATCCTTTTTTTTTTTCTTAACTCAGGCCATAGAAAAGTGTTGGTGGCCTTAAGAGACCAGTTGGTAAGACAGATGAGAGCACAAAGAACACTGATCAATTGTTTGACACACGTGTGCCCAGCTCCACTGGGCTGGGCACTGAGCTATGGCCTGGGATGGAGAAAAACTTGAAGAGAAGCCCACAAGCATGCACTGGGCTGCTGTCAACCTTCCTGGGATCAGACAGAGTCCCTGGTCCTTGCTCGCCTCCCCCCAGCTCATCTCTGTCCCGCCATGTCCTCTGCGGGGCCTGGGCAGGCCCATAGGACCAGCAGGGTGGGCGGTGGCCCTCCACCATGCTCTAACATAGAGGATGACTGGGCAAGAGGGAGGGGGCAGGGGCCAGCTGCCCCCTTTACATGACCCTGTCCCGTGCGGATGGCTCCAGCCCACTCATTCTATGCTCCTGGTCTGATTGTCCCCAAAGCCCCTTCCCAGTGCTGTGTAGTGGAACTCACACTCAGACCATGCACACCACGAGTTCACACTCATGTGGACCTGCAGCCTCTCTCACACAGGTGAATGGGGCAAGCCAGGAATGGCAGCAGGAAGCACACTGCACAGGTCCCGGCCCCGGGGACCTGCACTGAGACCTGAGGCAGGCTCCAGTCCTGCGAGAAGGCCCAGGGTCTCACAAACAGCACTGAGGATTTCCATCACATGTGATGAGACAGGAGAGAAAGAGCCCATGAGGGGCCTGAGGCTGGTGAGAAGTAGCACTTGGTAACCCATGTCCTTCTCATTTCCAGTCCACTGCTGGCCCCTTCACCAGGCAAGGGCTCACTGGCCCTGCAGGAGAGGAGGAGCGACGGGTTCCACAGCAGGGCTGGTGTGAATCTGAGGTATGAATCTCAGCTTTGCCTCTTGGCAGCTGTTGTGACCTGGAGCATGTTGCCTGCCCTACCTCACCTCAGTTTCTTTGCCTGTAAAATGGGAATCAAAGCCGTGTGGACCCACGCAGGAAGGAGTGAGTGTGGGCCTGAGGCTGTTGTCCCCAGGAAGGGCTGCTGCAGGGTTGCCATCCTGGCGCCCACACTGGAGCAAACAGATTCCTTCACAGCAGACTTGCAGGTCCCTGAAACCTGCTGTACGAGCACGCTGTGGATGGAGTTTTGCCTTCCCCGGTTCAAATGTAGAAGCCCTCACCTCCAATGCGAGGGCACTTAGAGGACTGGGGAGGTTCATGAGACTCAGGCATCAAAGTCTTTAGGGAAAACCTCACCCAGAACTTCCGCACCTCTCCACCAGGTGAGAACACAGCAAGAAGGGGGCTGTCTACCAGGGAGAGCTCTCTCCCCAGGCCCCAGCAGCTGGGCCCTACAGCCCCTGCTGGAAACCTCCTGGCTCCAGAGCTGAGAGCAATATGCTTGTGGATCCGGGCCTCTGCAGCACTTTGTCACAGTAGCTGGTCTGACTCTTGCCACCTTGCCTCAGACCCACAGGGCTGATAGAGCCACATCTGCTGGGGAAGATGACAGAGGTTGATGGTGAGGCCCGGACCCCAGCACAGCTCCACGTTCCTAGGTGGGGAGACACATTTAGAGAGCCAGGGGCTGCTTCCTGCTATGTCTGCTAGCCTGACCCAGCCAGCCAACTCCACCAGAGTCAGGGTCCTTGAAGGCCTCCTAGGGGGATGTCTGAGAGCCCTGTCCCCTGCCTGCTCTCTCTCCCCTGTCTGCCAAGACCTAGCTCATGAAATTTTCATCTATACTGCTGATAGCACAGAGCCAACTCCAGCAAAGTCAGATCGAAGCCAGCTAGAGAGTCACAAGAGCGATAGTTTTACAAACGTGGCCTGAAACTGGATTATTTTTAAGCTGCAGGAGAAGTGGGGCCGTGTTAATCACTGTCGTCCTGCTAGGAGGTGGGATTCTCCCAGGATGGTTCCTGTCAGGTCGTCAATCACCCACATCTAGGGCCTGGGAGAAGTGCCAAGAGGGAGGTGCCATGGTAGAGGGAGGCCTTTTGGAATCCAGGCTGGTGCCCATGGGTGCAGGGCTGTGGGCACCTGAGGATGGGCCCCATATAGGCTCAGGTGGCACACGGTGTCAGGGCAGGTGGGACTTAAGGGCCATAGCAGGGACCAGCCTTCTGCCCTGCCCCACTGACAAACAGCATGAGGTCCTAGGAACATGGAGACACACAGCTCTCCTCCATAGCTGCCACCTGGGTGGCCTGGGGCTCTGTGTCCCTCTGGGCCAATGTCCTTGGGTTCTCTCAAGTGAGCTGTGCTCATGTGGAGAGGAGGAGGTGGGGGATGGGCTTAGTCCCTTTTCTGGTGTTATAGCTCCACACTGAGGCCCTAGGGAATCTATAAATAGAGGCTGATGTGGGTCCTAGCTCTGGAGGGGGAAAGTCTGGGAGCTAATGTGAGGCTCTGCTCCAGGGGCTTCATGCTGTGCTGTCATGTAGTTAAGGTGTCACTTGGTGACAGTGTTCTGAAGCCTCTCTTCTTCCTCTTATCAAGCCACTACAGCTACCATGGGGGCCACACTGGAGAACTCATCCAACCCTTAGCACCCCTCAAAGGCCCCTCCTCCAAACACATGATTTGAGGGTGTAAATTCCAAGACATGAACTTCTGGGAGGCACGTTCAAATCATAGCAAATTCCGTCCTCCTGAGAGATGTCCATGCCCCCATTCCCGGGACCGGGGTCTGAGGCCAGATGTGATTAGGGTCCTGAGGCTGTAAGGCTAGCTGTGACCCAAACGTGGCTGCTGTCCTTCTTGGAGGGGAACCTGAGGCGCGTGGCCATGTGCAGAGACCCAAGGCAGAGAGGGAAGCCAGCCACGTGAGGGTGTCGGCAGCAGGGATGCAGCCACTTCCAAAAGCCATCAACCTGTGAGCTTTCGGGGCCATTCACACCGCAGTGGTGAGGAGGCCACCTGGCCCTCCCCAGTGGCCACCTGAACTGCGTGGCCTGGTTTTGCCCTGGAGGAGGAGGAGGAGGAGGCAGCGTGGACAGCTGGTGGCCTTATTTGAGAGCGGAGAACAGGGGCAGGAGAGATGGTATCTTTCCAAAGTCGTGGCCGGTAGCCAGGCCAGGTCACAGCAGCACGTCACCAGAAGCCCCAGCCTGCTGCACCCACCTGGTGCTCCATCGAGACAGTCACCCTACTTCTCCTCCCCAACCCCTCTGCTCAGGTGCCACCCACCCTGTGGGTGGTGGCATCCAGCCCCACCTCTGCCACACACTGAGTGACCTGGAGTAAGCCACCTAACCCCTTGGAGCTTCACTTCCTTCCTGTGGGAAACAGAAAACCGAGGGTGAGCCCAAGGGCTGAGCACTAGTTCCCAATGGAAATCTCTTCTCTGGTACCCACTGTGTGTGGAATCACACCCTTAACCCCCCTTGAAGCAGGGCTGTGTGATAGGAACTACGGTTTGTGCGGCACAGCAGGGAAACTGAGGCACATAGGTCAGGGGAGGTGTGGAGCAGGTCCAGGTGCTTGGCAGTGCCCCGAGTGCCTGGTGAGATGCCTTGCAGAAGGCTGCACGGCACCCATTCAGGTGTGGGCAGCAGGAGCTGGGTGTTCTTGCGGTTCCCGGGCCAGGCCACCAGCTGCAGTCAGCTGCACAGAGCAAGGGCCCATTTGCTTCTGGGCCAGCAGTTTCCACAGGCAGCAGGTCATGTGGGTGGTACTTCACGCCTGGCTTTGGGCCTGCTGGGCCACGTGGGAACACACGTGTCAGGGATGTGATTGACCACACATAGAGGTGCTGGGAAGGACTGTGTTTATACTGGGGTCACAGCTGGGATAGTAGAAGCCGGGCAGGCCATGGCACCCGAGTCACCCCTGGGGTCCTGGGGAAGCTCAGGCTGCAGCCACATTCTCAAGGGCTGGGGTAAGCTGCTCCTATGCTACCCTTAACAGGGCAGAAGGCACCGCAGTTCCTGCACCATGAGTGACATCACCACATTGAACTACATGCGTTGATCAAGAGCTTTGGACCTCGAAGCTCATTTTCCCACCCTCTAGTCAACCGCGGGGTTACTGTCATCGGATGCCCCACTCCTCCAGCCACCTCATTGACCCACCTTCCTGTCCATCTTCCCATCCGGCACCCCAACTTTCCTGTAACCATCTGCCTAGCTACCAGTCCACCCTCCCGTCCACCTGCCCACCTCCCATCTTCCCAGCTACCTCCTTCCTATTTGTCCCCCAGTTTACCCAGCCTTAGTGCCCCTCCCTCCCTATCTTCTTTACTCACCCCGTGGTCACCTCACCTGTCAGTGCCAGGACCGTACTGGGCAGGTATTGAGGATGCAGAGAGAGAGAATTACCTAGGGCCCCTCACCTGGCAGAGTATCAGGCCCTGGCAAGAAGGCACTGATATGTGAAAAGGTGAGCCCCTGAAGTGGGGGGGACCCCATGGGGACAAGCCTACAGTGGTACCATCCAGACCAAGAAGGAAGCAATCAAGACAGGAAGTGGGAGGCGCAGGAGCAGGAGCAGAAACACAGTGGGGACTGGGGCTGCTGCAAGTCCACTTCCTACTTCCTGCAAACAGCCTGGGTTGCAGCGCAGCCCCTGTGCCCGGCATGGCCCTGTCCTCCCCCAGGGTGGGCCCGTGACCCAGCCTGGTCAAGAGCTCCACCCACTCCCCTGCCAGGATGGTCGGGTCATGATTCAAAGCACTCAGGCCTAAAGGACAGGCCAGATTGCTCAGAGGACTCAACCACCTGCTTAGGCAGAGCACGGGGGCCAGGGTTTGATCCCTGGCACCACAAGCTGTGATGGCCCTATCCCTAGGGCATGCTGCGACTGTGACTAACACTGGGCATGGTGGCTTGTGCCTGTAATCCCAGTGCTTGGGAGGCTGAAATCAGGAGGATCACCATGAGTCTGATCTGTGTGATGAGACTCTACACTAAATACACTAAAAAAGAAAAAAGAAAAAACGAAAAAAAAAAAAAAAAAAAAAAAAAAAAAAAAAAAAAAAAAAAAAAAAAAAAAAAAAGCACTCAATCCCCAACCTTCTCTTGCGACACGAGGAGCAGCGCTTGGCTCCTAGACAATGGCTGGAATATAACTGCTAGCCTGTGCTGCTGTGGCCTCCTCCGTGGCCTGGTAATGGAGCTCACACAGAGACAAGAGGAGTAAGCACTTCCCAAGGCCCTCTGAGGGCTGGGATTGAGCGGTGCCCGAAACCAGCATCACCGGCATCTGCTGAGTTAGGTCTGGCTTTGTTACCTCTAACTGAGAGGCCTGGCGATACAGAAGGGCACAGGCTCCGCCTGGGCCAGAGGTCCAGAACTCCCGAGGAGCTGCGCACTCTGATGGAGCTCTGACCCCCCCGACCCCCGGCCGCCAGCCAGCGCACCTCACCCGGTCCTAAGCAGCACTCTCACCAGGGGCAGCTCCCTCCCTCCGCAGCCCAGGGCTCGAAGTGTGTAACCACAGTGGGCTTCCCTCACTCCATGCCTCACACTCTTTATGAAATAGCTTCACATCATCCTAAGGTCCCAAGCTGCTCTGAAAATGCAAGGCAGGGAAAGTCTGGACAGAGGGGTGCAATTAGGAATCAGGAAGGAGGCTGTCCCATAGTACATGGTTTCCAGCTGCCTGTACCACTGTCTTTCCTTCAGGTAGTTCCCAATAGTGGGGTGTCTGGGATGAAAGCAACTGCTCTGAGCCTCTACTGAGATTATGTCATAGCCAGTAACCCCCGTGGCATCTCAGGGCATGTCCGGTTACTAGAATGTGGGTAGATATGATAGCTGGCATCTTAGCAGCCATTTTGAACCATGAGGCAGTCTATGAAGGATGTCAGAATAGTAAGAAACAAAAAAGACTAGGTTCCTGTTGGTTTAACGTCTCAAACCATAGCTGGACTTCTTCATCTGCCTCCTTTAACACAAGAAAGAAATAAAATCTATCTCATGTAAATTAGATCTTTGCTCTCACGTGCTGCTGAAAGGAATCTGAGCTGGCAGGGGCACGGCAGCAGGACGCGCCTTGGGTAATCCAGCTGAGGAGGAGGAGGAAGATGCAGAGGAGAGAACAGGCTTATCAAGATAGGAGCATCTAGATTTTTACAGTAATTTGAAAGCCTTTCTTTGACTGCCACAGCACCATTCCCTCAAACACCCCCAGGCCCTGGTTTCAGTCACAAAAATAGTTTCCACTCCTAAGCAACCATGTCGAGGGCTTGATCAAACACCAGGACTGGCCCCCGGGAGCAGATGCCCCTCAGAGCGGAGCGGAGTGCAGGCTGAGGCGCCGTGCCGCGCCGCACCCACGGCTGGGGAGGGATCGCTCCGCGCTAGGTAGGAGCTACCTGTCGCTTTTCTTTTGTTTCATAACAACTCCATTTTGTCACTCTAATTTTAGTGGCAATGTTTTCGTTCCAATCAGTGATCATTTTGGAGAAGTGGGCTGCCGGAGGAGTTTTTGGCATACAAAATGACAAGCAGTTAAACGGCAGAAGATGGGGGATTGCTAACCACGCCGAACTTGCACTGTTTCAAGCCGGCTAGTGTGCCCCAGAAAATAACAAGCTCCCCTAAGATGCAGTGTGGCTTTGGGGGCTCCAGTGGGCCAAAGTCTGCATAGAGTCCACTGTACACCAGGCTCAGACCCAGGCAGGTATCTAGCAGGGTCCTCCCAGCCAGAGCAGGGGACAGGGATGCCGCAGGGTCAGAGCAAAAGGACGTATCCTTGGGTGTTACTGCAGCCTGTAGAAAAGATGCGGAGAGACCATCACTTCCACCTCTGTCCAGGGTTCCCCCCAGCCCTGAACACGGGCCACAGAAACCACACTCTTCAGATTTAAATGGGGAAAAGCCCAAAGTTTCTCAAAAACTTAAACATGGACATTCTTTTCCCAGGTAGGCATGTCACAGAGGCACTGTTACAACAGCCAGAGCAGGGAGGTGGCCTGTGTACTGACGAGCAGCAAAACTGACAGGCGTAATGTGGCCCAGCCACACGGCAGAGTGTCATGGAAGATGCAGGTGCTAGCTAGGCCTGCTCACGCGCATGTGCAGTAGAGGGACTCATGGCGGCACCAAGGGGGAACGCAGATGTGTCCTGTGGACCTGAGTCCTCTCCATACCATCTGTGACAGTCAGGGCCATGTTGAATGGATGGAATGAACGTGGACTTTGCACGGGACCTTGGCCCAGTGACGTGGAGCCACGAACTAGTAGGTGACACTCATCGTGATGTGACAGGCGGGGAAGGACAGACTGACCCAAAGCAATCATTGGGCTACAGAAGCTCTCTGGCATAGAGGTGTCAGGGTGGCCCAGGGACAGCTGGGCAAGGAGCCAGAGTACGGGCATTCACACCCGTGACAGTGTGTGGGATGAGGGTTTGAGGCTGGGATGCAGACAGAGGGTGCAGGAGAGGCTGGAGGAAGCCCAGATACGAAGTCTGCTCCTGCAGACACAGGGTGGGCCTGCGGGAGGGGTCGCTTCTCCAGGTTCTTGGGTGCCAGGAATTGGTGCCTCAGGTGGCAGCCTGCAGCCCTGGATGACTTCCCAGCAAAGGAAAGGAGGCCTCTGGGGGGCGGGTCACCTGGCAGGCCTCGCCTGTCAGCAAATAAGGCTGAGGGAGCCGTGGGCAGTGGGCAGCTCAGAGATAGAGAGAAGAAGTGGGGAGTGGGACTGCAGGAGGGGGCAATGAGACCCCAGTTGTCCATGGGTTTCTGTGACTTACATCCCACGTGTATGCAGCAGGGTACTGTGAGGTCCTGGACACAATCCTTGCTTCCCCTGTCTACATACCTGGTCCCTTCTCAGTGGTCCCGGCAGAGGGATGAAGAGTGTGGGTGCCAGCTTTGTCTTCCCTCCACCCTTCAGCAGTTCCTTTCAAGCCTCCCTCATTGGGTCAGGGAACCACACCTGGCCTGCAGCTATGACAGAGGCAATGCTACCTGCCTTGGGGACAGCCAGGAGGAGGAGGAGGCAGCCACAGGTTGTCCCTGGAGGGACAAGCAGAGTCTGACATCAGGAAGGGCAGGTAGAGAGATATAGGTGACCAGTGGGCCCCTGAGGGCTAGGCATTCTTGGGAGAAGAATGAACACAAGCCACACTGCACACACAACTGCCTGGAGAGGCGCTGTAGACCTCAGCTGGGCTGCAGCCTCAGTCTGCCTAACTGCATGGCTCGGGCGCCATCACCAAGCATGTGTGGCATGGCCTGGTCACGCTGCAGGCCAGTGCTGTGGTTGCTAGGGGCTGCCTCTCTCTCTCATTAGGGGCCAGGGAGGCTGGGCATGTTCAGCCCCCTGTGCAGAGGGCGCTGTCCAAGGGGCTGATGAGGCCAGGCTGGGCTCGGTGGATGCATCAGCCGGCTGCTTGCAGGTGAGTGCAGATAGTGCACATCTCCGGTCCCACTTGGGGCCCTGTGTGAGTGGCCTGCGTCCTCCAGAGGTGCCGTGTATCCTGCTGAAATGTGCCTTGGCCCCTGCAGTCAGACCTGGTACCCTTGTGGTCCTCAAGGAAGATGATGGGGTGGGTGAATGAACAGGTGGGTAAGGACCACCTGTAACACTCCACACAGCCTCTGTCCATCGGTGGGGCCCCCAAAGCTCGGTTCCTGATGTAAGTAGGGCACCCACAATTCACTTAGCAGCCCTCTGAGGATGCTGCTGTCCTACCTCCCTCTCAGAAGTGCTCCCATTCCAATGATAAATGAACCAGTCATCCTTGTAATCAGAGTCATTCTAGGACCATCCATGAGAAAAGCTGGGGCTTTGGAAATAAGAACTAGGGTCAGGTTATCTCTAGGTTCTGTGTCCTCCCGAGCTCTATGGCGGAGCCTGGCCTCAGTGTGCTGGTGCTGCTCAGCACCTGTGCTGTATCTGGAGGGTGCAGTGCACACCTGGATGGTGGGGCCCGTCAGGCCTCTGAAGTCATGCATGAAGTGGTGTGTATGTAGACACACATGTGTGTGCATGTACAAGTACTCCTGTGTGCACGTATAGACATTTGGATGCATGAGAATGCATGCGTGTAGTGTGTGTGCATGCGTGATGCAACAATGCACACGGATACATGCATGAGCACACACATGTACGTGGAACATGTATTTGTGCCCTCAGAGTATATATGTCAGTTCCTCACTGTCTGAGCCACAGTGGTCCCACAGCCATGGGAGGCTGTGGGCTTGGAGTTGGGGTGGACCTCCACCCTCAGCAGGGCTGTGCCACGGGGGCAGCCTCTGGATGGCACCTGGGAACCTGATGGATGTTTCCCATGTGCCTTGGCTGGGGCAAAACGAAAGCCCTTTTTAGCTGAGTATCTGGATCAGATAAAATTCTTGCCTGGGGCAGAAAGTTCTAGCTTCTGCCATCTTCTGGATGGGGACACAGAGCTGAGCCATCTGTCTTTGTCTTTGCCACAGGTGTCCGGGGAGATTAAAAACCACCAGCTCAACCTGATTTCCAATAGCAGGAAGCTGGCAAGCCACAGAGAAGCCCCACGGAGGCCATGGACAGTGATAGGGGACCTCATCACTGCCTGCTGCTCTATGCCTTTGTTTGCGGAAGGCAAAGTTTGGGAACTTGCGGAGCCGGCAAGGGAATAGTCAGCTGTCCAGCTGCATCACCGTGGATGTCCCATAGGCCCCCAAAGACCCATGTGGACAGAGGGCGCTGTGCCAGAGGAGGCCACAGAGGCCGATCATAGTGTGGTGGCCGGGAAGTTACTTAACTTTCAGGACCTGTCTGATCACTCAGGTTCCTGGATGTAGTGCTGACCAGCTCATCTCAGGGGAGACAGTAGACAACTGAGAGCTTGGGGGCCATGGCATTTAATGGAAAGCATGGCAGGGGTGGCCCTTCAGTGCCTCAGCATCAGCGAACACGGGGCTCCTCTGCCTGATGGCTTCTGGGCTGGCTCATGTGAAGACCCACAGAGCTGCAAGCAGGGCCAGCCTGGCGCTCTTGGCATCACAGCGCTCTTGGCATCCTGGCGCATGGGTCCCTTGAGCAGCCAGTCTCACAGATGGGCAGCTGCAGAAATAGGAAGGATGGCGGTTCTCCGCAGCCATGGGCCTGAGAAGTCGGCACAAAGGAGAGCAGAGGGCAGCTCAGTCCCCGGCATTTCCCCAGGAAGCTTGGGTCTCCATGGAGAAGCCCAGCAGGGCTGACGGGCATGTGAGCAGGCCGCAGGGTCAGAGCCTTCTGGGTGCCGGTGAAGGACACCTTTACATCTTGGCCAAAGCAGCAAGAGATGACTTGGTGTGCATTCGTGGGAGATAATAATGCTTGCGGAACAGCTGCTGAGTTGGATGGCGTTCCTAGGGGAGCTGGAGGTGCTCTGTAATTATTTTACAAGACAAACCTTCTAATTCAAAGGGAAAGACCCAAGGAAGGGGCTGCAGAGCTGGCGCCACACCTACACACATTTCCAGCCCTGACCAGGAGAGGGCAGTGCTGAGCTGGGCCAGCCTCTGTGGTCTTGCAGGCCTGGGGCAGATGCGGCTGGGGAGGTTCAGTGCACATGTCCTGCCCAGGACAGCCTGCAGGATGCCAGGGCTCCCGAATTTGTCCCAGCGTGGCCACCCTGCATGTGGCCTCTGACCCTGAGAGTTTTCTGAACAAAGCACCTTAGTTTGTCAATGTGGCTGACCTCTAGTACCTGGAAGTAAGCCCAGCAAGGGTGAGCAGGGGCAGCACGCAGTGGCCGAGTCATGCAGACTCACGGTAGAAGAAAATGCTCACGAAGGGTTGGGCTTTTCAGGCTGGTGAGAGCAGATATCACATAAGCGTGGGACCCAGAGGCAGTGCATGCTGGCTCTAGACGCTAAGCCCTTCTGGCCTGAGAACGTGTGTATTCTGTCCCCAAGTCACTCCCCCAGCAGGCTGGATGGATCCTGTCTGGGAGTTCTACAGAAAGCTGAACCCAGAACTCCCAGAAATCCTGCAGGAAGCTGGGTAGAGGGGACCAGACGTTGCCCTGGATGCGAGCACAGCACTTATGCAGGGGACAGAAGTGAGGCGGCACTGCACAGTGCAGAGAAATGGGGCTGGCAGTTTTGAGGACGCGTGTCCTTTGTCCCCATTGGACAGAGACAATGGGGAACTTTCCCGTGGTGAAGCCTCCACCACACTGCCATTCATAGCACAACACAGAGACAGACATAGCCGCAAGCCACCGTCACACTCGTGACAACCTGTAACAGCCACTGGGAGTGGCGCTTAGGCAGAGTATTTTCAGTCCACAACAACATGTCTTTTCACTTGAAATAAGCAGGATTTTTAATTATAGAGGATGAGCTCAATTTTGTTTAACATGCATGCATGCTCGAAAAAGACAAAACCCTCCAAGAGGACTGCCGACAGGGGGCGCTGTGCGGCCGGCTGCCCATTACCACACACAGGCCTGAAGAGAAAGAAGGTTTATGCTGGCTCATTTTTAGAGCATTCAGCGCACGGCTGAGCAGCTCTATTTCTTTTGAGGCTGTGATGAGGGAGCGCATTAAGGCAGAAACATGAGCAGGGTCTGACAGTCCCCTTGAAAGGCACAGTCCCAGTGACCTAAGTCCTCCAAGAAGGCGTCATCTTAGAGTTTGTACCACCTCCTGATGGCATCACAGGCTGGGGACCCAACCTTGAATACAGTGGCCCTTTAGAGGACACTCACTCTAAATCATGACAGGTAGGGTTACTATTCTTTACACTTTCTCCAATGTGCTGCAGGTCTACGCAGTAACTCTATGGTAAGACATTAATCTGAAATGTGAATGCTCCAGAGAGGGAGAGACACAAATACCCAGTAAGCCCATGCCACGATGCCTGCCACTGATAGCACTGGGGCCAGGAGACGGCACCTCATGCCCACTGGGCTGGCAGGAGGGCCGGCGAGGCTGGGGCACAGTTGGAACCCTCACACCTTGTTGGTGGGGATGCCAGATGGGGAAGCCATTGTGGAAAACAGTCTGGCAGTTCCTTAAAAAGTAAAACATAGCAACCAAGTCACACAGAAATCCCCCTCTGAGGTATGCACTGGGAGAAGCGAATAAGAATTCCAACAAAAACTGCACAGCAGCAATGGGCAAAACAGCCCAATTGAAGACAATCCAAGCATCCATCAATTGATAAACAGACAAAGAGAGCACAATGCATATTCATAAGAGAATATTACACCGCCATAATAGGTGAACCTTATGCTGAGTGAAAGCACCCACCCACAAAACATCATGTATGGCAGAATCTCACTGCATGGAGTTTCCAGAATGAGGAAATCCAGAGACAAAATGCAATTTAGTGGTGGTCAAGGGCAGGGAAATGCAGGGGTGACCTGTGAGTGTTTTTTCTTAGGGTGGGAAAATGCTCTGGAATTAGATAATAGTGGGGCTTAAAAAATGTGAGTACCCCAAAAGTCACTGAATTATGGATTTTAAAAGGCCCAGTCTTTTTTTTTTTTTTTTTTTTTTGAGACAGGGTCTCGTTATGCAGTTGAGGCTGGCCTTGAGCTCACTTTTGTAGCTCAGGCTGGTCTCGAACTCTCACTGATCCTCCTGCCTCAGCCTCCCAAGTGCTGGGATTACAGGTGTGCGCCACCACGCCTGGCTCAGGCTCAGTCTTTTGGTATAGAAATTATGCAAGGAAAGCACAAGGTGAGCATCACAGCTGGTGGTCATCATGCGTGGAATGATGCCACATTAGCTGGGAAAGGGTTAACCGACCACAGTTAATTCTGTAACCCAACTGGACTAAGCACCATGAGGCTTCTGGAAGCTGCCTTTGCCACAGATGGGCACAGACTCTGGGGCTAGGCCTGTGGGTAGGGCCCGCCTGCTGTTTCCTGGCTCATTTCCTGGCTCCCCCATGCCAGGTCTCCTGGGAAGCCAGCTTCTCTCTGTCCCGGGGACTTCTATGGCTACCACCCTGCCTGGGGACAGGTAACACACACAGTGCCTCTCAGACTGGCTCCACGACTTGTCAGAGCAGGATCGTGGCCTCTATAGAGCCTCATTACATATGCATGTCTTAAATTTAATCTGTAAATGTGGGGATTTCAGCGTTACCAGCATGCGGCCCCCATAAGCCAATGTTTATTCATAATCCCCGAATCTGTTTCCCATCGTCTATTTCAGAGGAGCCAAAAACAACATCTCCATTCAGTAGCAGAACACCATATGACAGCTTTCACTTTCCAAAATGAGCCACGGCACACTCCGGGGTGGGGGGTGGCCTTGGCTCTGCCTTTGCCTCAGCTACAGGGGGCTCCTGGCCCTGACTCACCTTCCTCAAACTGGGTGCCTTGGTGCCAAGGAAGACCTCAGCCTCCTCCTTCCTAGATTCCCACGGACAGAGGGTTCATCACAGTACTTCCCACAAACACAGTAGCCTTTGCCCCTGTCTTAGGCCACAACAGTGTCCTCCTCTGAAGCACTCAAGAGTCTAGACTCTCATGACACAGCAAAGGGACGGGCTGGCCACCTTTCCTAAGTGGGATGCCCAGCCCCAGTAGCATGTGTGAGGTGTGGCAGAGGCAAAATGAAGCTTGCAGCCTGGACTCAGAGGCAGGGCAGGCGTACATGGCATGAGGCAGCCGAGTCCCTGGGCTGCCTTTGGGGAATTGTACCTGAACAGCTCCTAGGGCCAAAGGCCAGAAGAGACCTGGTTGGGGCTAAGGAGCCTCCAATGTGCCCACCACTGTGATGGCTACTTCCTTATTTGGGAGTTTCACTGGCATCTCAAAGGCAGGGCAGAGGCACAGGCATTCGTAATGGGAGTGAACAACTGCAACTGGTGAACTTGTGAGTGAAGGGTAGAGGTCTGCAACCACCCAAGCAAGGCTTCCTCTCTAGCCATGCTTTTATCTGTTTAGTATCTATTCATCCATGTTTCCACCTATCCTTCATCTACCTATCCACTCAGTAACTCATCTGTTTATCTTTATATCCATCCATGCATCCATGCATGCATCCATGCATCCATGCATCCATCCATCCACCTACCCACCCACCCATGCATCCATGCATCCATCCATCCACCCACCCATGCATCCACCCATGCATCCATCCACCCACCCACCCATGCACCCATGCATCCATCCATCCAGGTAACTACCTATCCATCATCCACCAATCTACTTATCTACCATCTCTCCATTTGTCTGTCCATTTATCCATCCCCTTCTTCACCCATCCATTTATCCACACATCTATCCAACCACCCATCTCTCACATACTCTTCTCCTGATCTACCCAGCTACACATCTATTCTCCATGGCCCTTCTTCTGGCTCCAGTGCCTCTTCTATGCCTGGCACCATATGAAGTATGGGAAACACCATGAGCGAGTTGAGCTCTCCCATTCCCGGCTTGCGTAGAGGGCAGTGAAGCTTGAGCAGTGTACCTCAGATCCATGCTGGTATTTATAAGTTATCACCCTGGTCCTTGCTGTTGGTCCTCTGGCCTCTACCATGTATGCTAATTAAACCTGCTCCAACATGAGGCTCCAAGACCACGCTCATTAAACAGGAAAACTGCTTTAAGATATAGATACCCAGGCCCCAATGAAGATACTGATTTCACCCGGCAGGAGGACCCTGGCACCAATATTACACTTCAAAGGGCCAGGCTTCGGTCAGGCTCTGACAGCAGGCATCTATGGATATGGTAGGCAGGATAAGGAATGGGAGAGGCAGACAGTGCTGTCCTTGCCATTTCACAGAGTAGGATATGGTGGCTCAGAGAGGCCAAGTAATTGCCCAGTGATACAATGCTATTGGCTCTGATGCTGGAGCCTGTGGCCTTAAATCAGAAGCTGCAGGTGCTGTCTGCCTTTTGCCATGGACTTATGGAACTGGGTCATGTCCCAAAAACATAGGATGGACCTTGGTGGACATGGCAGACAGTGGGAGAAGGCTGAGCTGGGGTGTCATCTGCAGACAAGACCATGTGGAGGAGAGCTTGCTCTGCGGTGGGACTCCTCCCCCCAAAACTCCCGTGTGCAGGCTTTGCCTCTCACTGTAACTGTATCTAGAGGCAGAGCCTTCAGGGAGGCAGCTGGCAGTAAATGAGGTCATAAAGGCAGTGCCCTGGCCTGACAGAGGCTGGTATCCCTGGAAGGAGAAGAAGAGCTCTGGGGAATGCTTATCCAGAGGAGAGGCCATGTGAGGACACAGGGAAGGCTCACCTGCCAGCCAGAGGGGAGCCCCCAACCAGGCGCCAAGCCATCGGGCCTTGGCCCAGGGTGCCTAGCCTCCAGAGCTAGGAGAAAGCACACACAATCCAGCCCCTTGGGCTTGGGCCTTTGCTATGGCAGTCTCAGCTGATGCACGCAAGTAGTACCATAGGAGGCAGAGTAGCCCCAGCCCAACGAGAGTCTGCCCCACCCCTGCCTTGAATCCCTATCCCACTGTGGCCATGGCACAAGGTGACTCTCCCTATAGAGCTGTGGGTACCACATCCTGGAGCGGCTGGAAGGACAGGGTTGGTACCCAGCATCACCAGGTTGCCATGGTAACCCAGAGCAGGCCATCACCACTGCTGGGAGGAGGCAGGAAAGGACTAGGTCCCACAGCAAAGCCAGAGACCAAATCCTCCCAAGGCAGCCCTGAACCAACAGACAGACGCAGCAGAACTCTATTTTGGGGGTAAACCCAGGCATGGAAACTGGTATTTAAAACCCTGAGCAGCTGCTAAGGAACAGCGGCAGCCCCCCCCCCCCCAAGCAGCTCCAAGTGTATTTTAATAAGAATGGCGTAAAAGAAAGGGAGGGCAGGGAGGGGGTGCTATATGCGCCTGCCAGGTGGTTTAACATACTCGGTCATTAGCAGGCAGGACCACGAGTCCTTGCCACTATTTTATGTTCCATCGGGGAACAGCTAGTGACTCCTTTGGAAGCTGCTTTTGTTGCTCATTAATATTTTAGATTACAATTGTGCTACTAGAATCATTTGCCTATATTTTTAAGTGTTCTAAAGATAACGAAAACATTCTATTTTGAAACCCTCTGCCATGGCCATTGTGACGTTTTACAGAGGGTTTGGTACACAGGCACAAGCAGAATGTCCTTTTGACAGTGGGACTCTACTAGGCCCTGCCTTGGGGGCTCTAGCCAGAGACACCTAGACAAAGCAGCGTTAGGTGGGAGGGTGTGGGGCTCCTTGTCCCTACTTTGTCTCTCTGGAAGGCACTCCTATGACTAGTGATGAAAGCAGGTCAAGGCAGCATCCACTGTGGGCTTCAAAGAGATGCCTGGCTTCTCTGGGGAAGGGATATCTGTGGCCATGCAGAAGCCCTGCTCTTCCTGCTGCTCACAGTACCTGGACCATCCCTGGCATGCCTTCCCCGCTAAACCCCTAATACAGGCCTAGCCACCTGTGCTTCCTAGGTGTACTGCCCCCTGGACCAGTAAGCAATTTCAAGGCAGGCCCATAAGTGATTCACAGCTAATCCCAGCACTTTTGCTCTCTCTCTCTCTCTCTGTCTCTCCATCTCTGTCTCTGTCTCTCTGTTTCTCCATCTCTCTGTCTCTCTCTGTCTGTCTCTCTCTGTCTCTGTCTCTCTGTCTCTCTCTCTTGGTGCTGGATCTGGAGCTAGGAGACCCGAAGGCTGGGGACCACTTGAGAGGAAAATCAGCTAGAGAATAAAGCCAATGAGGAGGGGCCTAACAATGGGAAGAGAACTGTGGGTGGGGACAAGATCTGAGCACCCAGACACAGCTCTCCCTGGAGCCAGATGAACCCAGGCACTTTAATTTCATAAGCTAATAAATTCCTTTTGGAGGGGTTGGAGGGGAAGGAAAGGGGGGATTTTATCTCTGATTAGAAGGGTGACAATGACCAGAACAGTCCCCAAGCTGGGATGGGGACTGGGGGAGTGGGGGAGGGGAAGTCCAAGGTCAGGAGTTGAAGGTCAGATACCTCGCTCCAGCCCTGCCACCAGCCATGGTCCTGAGCAACCAGCAACTGCAAACCCACATTTCTTCCTCAGACAGAGGCCTGAGCCCTCAGTCTGGGTTAGAACTCCAAGCCATCTCAAAGATGTCTCAAGTATTACATGAATCTTGCAATTTCTTGTTTCCACAGACATCAGTGACTTCCCTTTGAAAGGGATCTCTGCCTCACTGTAGTAGGTGGGATCTAATCTGCATGGTAACTAAGTCGCTTTGGTTCTCGTCCCTGTGGTTGGCATTTTATATTGGTTACCACTAATGGGAAGGAGGGACAGCAGGTTCTTTGCTCAGTGACTCAGATGTAAGTCTTCAGGCTCACTGGGATCTGGGGTGCTGGACTAGCTGTTTAGTTTGTCTCACCTGCATTTCCTCAGATGCAAAGTAGAAATGCTGATGATGAGCATGGAGGAATGTTCTAGAAATGCTGAGCGCAGGTGGGTCATTGGGGAGTGAGCACTTCTGAGTCAGGATCGCTGTCATGTTTCAGGACAGGCCAAGGTGTGGATGGAGCCATCTGACCTCTACGGTACTCACCCCTGCACTTGGATCTGAAGCTCTGCCACCCACACAGCCTGAGAGCCTCAGGGGCACAGGATATCACACTCATGCTGGGGGGCTGGTCCAGATGGGAGACCAGAGCTCAGTTGTCCCCAAAGATGCAGGCTGGCATTCCAGTTATACCCATCACCACACACGCATTTCTGGAATGAGCACTTTGAATCGCTTTAAATGGGCAGCCCGCCCCACTCCTGGCACAGACAGGAGGCAGGCTTCATAAGGAACAAAGCAGCAAGAAGGAAATGGGACTGCGGTGGGGTTCGCAGCCACAGGAGTGAATGGAAGGATTCTTGGCCCCCCGGGAAAAGAGCAGCCATACTCTGGGAAGAGATGGGAAACACACAGCGCCACCCAGAGGCTTCCTGCTGGCCGATAGAGAAAGGGCCAGGAGTCTGTCAGAGACACACAGACAATCTGAAAGAAAGGCGGGCGGAGGGCCTGACCTGGCACTTGGCAAGAGAAGGGCAGGCAGCACATAAGTGGCAAGCAACTGCGCAGGACAGGGCCAGACTCAGAAGTGACACAACAGCTGACTAGACAGTGAGTCGGTCGGCAGAGAGCGCCGGGGCCAACTGTGTCACTGATTCATCGGCAGCCCCTACACTCACACAGCCGCGGCGAGGCCCTGGCTCATCACAGGATGCTACTTGGAAGTGGGGGTTTGGGGAGGTGACCAGGGTCAGATGGGAACAGAAAGGTGGAACCTCCACCACGTGGTCAGTGCCCTTGGAAGAGACAGCGGAATATGAGCACACATTCTGGTGTGCGCTCTCTGCCCTGCTCTTGCGACCTGGTGACGCCTCAGGGAGATGACAGCTGTCCACCTCGGGAAGGGGGCTGGTGGCAGCTCACCTTGAGCTGGGACTTTCCAGCCCACAGGCGGGCTTCAAGAGAGACTCCCCTTTGGATGGGGTTGAAGGGTCTGGAAGAGGAGAAGACGCTGGCGCGCAGGGACCGCGCCCTCCTGGTGTGGACGCCTCACTCCTGCGTGTGCACACACTGCTTCTGGGAGAGGGGGCCGGGGTGCCCATGGCAACACCTGTGATGGCCTCTGTGGGAGGCAACCCACGGTCGCCTTGTGGAGGGACAGAAAAATAAAATGTATGCAAACAGGGAAGTGAGAGACTACAGCCACTGGCATGGCTGGCTCTGAGGGTCAGGTTACGACAGGCACCGGGCAGCTGCCCACACCACATCCTGGTCCTGGACAGAGGGCTTAGCGGTGGTGAAATTCAAAGCCACGGTCCAGGTCTACAAAATAAGAGAGCAGAGTAATTGAGAACTGGGATGTAAATGGTACATACATCAGGATGGGGCTGCCAAAGGGAGACTGTAACTTGGTGGGGCCTGGGGCTGTGGGTGCTGGTTCCAAGGAGGTTGATTTTATAACCAAGTACTGAGAATTATGTTTTGCTATACAAAGTACCATGTAAAATTATAAAATTCTGTATATTTGCTATATTTCTCTTTTTCTTTCTTTCTCTCTTTCTCTCTCTCTCTCTCTCTCTCTCTCACACACACACACACACACACATCCCACAGAAGAGCCAACTGTAATCCTTCAAACTACTGAAAAGGCTTGGAAGGGGAAGGAGTGAATTTGGGGTCCATCTGGCCCAAGATGCCACCCTGGACAGCCCATCCCTAAGGCTCTGCAGGCTTTGGGGGGAGCCCCATGAATGGGCCCATCCATGCCCTGGCTGCAGGAGTGAGCCATGGGCTACTGGGGTACTGAAGAAGGATGAGTCCAGCTCCTCTCCCCGTAATGCTCCCCTGCCTCCCACTTGCTGCTATGATCACAAGACTCCCTCCCCAGAGGCAGATCTCTCCCCGTTCACCCTCGGATTTCCTGTCCCCTACAACTGTAGAAGGTAAATCTGTGCTGCTTTTACTGACCTATCCCAGGATAGCAGCACAGCATAGCACTGCCTTGGACACTGAGCGAGCGAGGCTTCTCTGGGTTTCTGCATCTCAGCACATCTCAGGACTGTACCCAGATCTGGGGCCAAGGTCCTACGAGCTTCCCAGCTCTGACACCACCAGAGAGGCTCTGGTCTGTTAGGGATATCTGTCCTGACTCTCTTCAGGGGACAGAGAAGGTCACCTTGTCACCTTCTGTAGGCTAACCTCGCAGAGCCAGGGACAAAGGGTCTCACGTAGCCTTAGTCAAGGGATCCCAAGGAGCCTACACTCATTCACGATCCACAAGCTTTCATGGGACAGCCTAAGTGCCAGCTGTGACCACAGGTGCTAGGCCATAGGACATGCCTGCCTGGCTGGCTTGGCCAGCCTCCAAACCTCTGGCTGGACCCAGATCTGGGTCTCATGGGGTGGGAAGGAGGGCAGGTGAAGCCCCTATTGCACTGCCCACACACCAGCCACCCAGAGCTTGAGCCCCAAGGTGGTTATCAGTGCCAGAATGACCGAAGGGAAAGGATCCCGGCAGACCTTGATGCCAGCCCTGCAGGCAACTTCCCATCTGCTGCCTTTTTTCTCTCCAAAGTCCTCTCCTTTTTGGCCAACTGATCTCATAGCTAATACTCCCCACCCCCACCCTGGCCTTCCTGTGCCCTTGGCATAAGAAAAGTAGTGTTCCAGCTGCACTGGGAATGACATTCTCCTTGGAACCCATCACCTTCTATCCCCCCAGCACTCCAGGGGTCTTGCAGTGGGGTGGGACAGGGCTCAGATGTGACTGTGGTTGGGAGCTGGCTCAAGCATCTGGTAAATTCACTTTTCTGCATAGGTTCATTCATCTCTGGCCTGCATCCCTCAAATGTGAGAACGTCACTTTGTCCCCACTTTTCCAGCTTACTATGAAGCTCCTAGGAGCCATCTGTGAATTAAGAGGCAAAGCACTATTACTACAGCCACCAGGTTTAGAAAAGCTCTGCACAGGCTGTTTAGTTTCATAACCCCTATAGTATGGAGGACATGAGTAATGCCAGCAGGTACTTTAAAAATTTTGGGTAAGTAGGACCCAGCTCACCTTGAGAACAGATGTGGCCTAGATACTGCCCTAGTGTTGGACAGAAAGGCTTAGTCATTAAGGCAACAGGTCCGTTATGATAAGGTTCTTGCTCCTCCCATTTGCCTGACCAGTCAGATAGACAAGAAATCCTGAAGGATGATGGCCACTCATCACTTGTGAGTTTGTCACTGAACTGCAAAACCATGAGATCACATTGGTCTGCTCAGCTTTGATCCAAAGGTTAGCTTAGGAGAAAGGAGATTATCAACCTCATGACTTATGGAGGCTTGGCAGAGCCCTAAGAGGAGTGACCTGGGGGGCCAGCGGATGGCTCTGGGTGTGGCGAGGCAGGGTGTCAAGGGCAGCAGACAGCTCCTGGTTCTCAATCAACCCCTGGAAGGACAAGCCATGCTGCTGGCCACGCAGATTCCATGGGTCCAGAGAATGGCCTAACAGTATGGTGCATGAGGTCATAGGGGTAAGGCCGGCAGACAGGAGAGCCAAAGGGAGCCCAAGGGAAGGCAAGGTGACAGAAACCTGTAGCCTAGTGGCCACCACCTGGCAAATGAAAAAGGCGAGACCCTAGCAGGGATCCTAAAAGGGACAGTGCCAGTGAAGACAGAGCCTGTGAACCACCTGGCTCAGTTCAAATCCCACCTTGGACATATCCAGTCTTGATGCTTGTTCTGCCAGGAGCCTGATGAAGCTGCTTCCTTGAGGGCCACCGCAGCTGCTCAGAGGTCCCGATACCTGGGAGGCTCTGGCAATGCCCAGGGTTCAAGGCACCCCAGGACCTCCCAGGAATGAGGCAGGGCTCTGGGCATGGGCATGGCATCTACACTGGGGTCTGGGCTGCAGTCTGCAGGCACCATTCTCACCTCGGCGACTCTGGGTGACTGATGCTATCTGTCTCAAAGGCACTGGGCTATGGTGACTCACCGTATCCACCTCTTCCTCTGCCCCATGTTCACTGAGAATAGGTGCTCATTTGAACAGCTAAAGTCTAATGTGCTCTGGGTTTCTGGGCCTTGTTTCCTCAGGTATAACCAAGGAGTCATGTCATCCAGGTTTCTAATGACACACAAGACACATCGTGAGCACAGCAGGCAAGTGCATTAGACTCTCGATTTGCCCCTGGGTTCCAAGCGATGGATTTGAAAACAGCCTGTCTTGGTTTCTTATCTGAGACCCATCCTTAGGGGGCATCTCAGACTTTAGATTCCTGCCTAGCACTCTAACAGGGAAAGATCATGCCATCACTTACTCAGCCCGCTGAGTGTATAAACTAGGAAGCCAACACCCTGGAAGATTGGAGAAGTGGGAGAGAGGCAGGTGGGTTGTTCCCATGACAGCCGCTCTTGTCAGTCTGCCCTGGCCACAGCACCCAGCCATACTGCCAAGCACTAACCTAGGTGTCGCTGTCAAGGTATTTTTTTTCGATGTGATTGACATTCAAAATATCAATCACATTCTTAATGTGGACTAATGTAATGATTTTCTTGGCAATGTAGACAGGCCTCTTCTAGTCAGCTAAAGGGCCGTACCAGCCAAATTGGGGTTTCCCTGGGGAAGGACTTCTGCCTCAGTGCCTGCTCCAGGCCTCAGACAGGCCAATCCCCAGTATGTTGCGGGCCAGTGTCTTGAAAGGATCTGGCTAATATGTACCTCACGGTCTTCCCATCTCTACAGCCTTATCTATATTCTACCGTTTTTGTTTCTCTTGAGAAGCTGACAGTACAGCCACCAAGAAATAGCTTCTGACAGGGCACAAACAGCCTAGCATCTGTGGCATGGAGGCCACATGGTTGGTCCTTGACAAGTGTTGCCATAGGCAGTGATGTGGGTGCCTGCTGTGCCTCACTCAACAGACAGGATGGCTTCACATTGCCTCCCTGTCCTATGGCCATCCAGAATGACACGGCCACCCCAGGAAGGGCCTGCAGCCCTGGTCACATTGTGGATACAAGTAGGTTGCCAGTGACCGGGAGAGACCACACCGGATGGTTACTGTGTGGAGAAGAAATGTGTGCTGCCTTAAGCTGCCAAGGTGTGGGCCTGTTTGTCACAGAAGCTGACTGGGTGCTGCCACCTACAAAGAGCTGGACACAGCATTTCCTGTGCAACATTGGGCCTCCTTTCTATAGAAATGGGGGACCACCTGCTGACCACCTCATCCTGGACAGGCACTGCACAGGAAAAGGTCAGAATGCTGCCCCTATTGTGAGGAACCTATACTCAAAATAGGAGGATGGCAAGGGGGAACGTGCACGTCAGTAGCCAGCACATCCCAGGGGCTCCCTCCCAGCGCGGTGCTCCTCCACGCTTGCTGTGCCATGGCCGTGTCCTGCTCTTTGCTGCCCGTTCCATGCCAATGCAAGCAAAGGGATGAGTTGTGTAAGTGAGAGCCATTGCTGTCTCTCAAGCTTGGGGAACAATGAAAACTATGGTCACAGTCTTTCACCAATGCTTCTCATAAGTCATCTTAAGCCTTGACATTTCATCTTTTTTTTTTTCAGTACCGGGGATTGAACTCAGGATGTTGCGCTTACCAAGCAAGTGGTAAGCCTTGACATTTCAGATGAAGAGTCTACCTAGAACCATTCAATAAGCCTTGTAACAGATCCATATTGGTGGCGGCAGGCCAAGGAATAGATCAACACTCTGTCAGTCAGTCAGTCAGTCAGTCTGTCTGTCTGCCTGTCTCTTTCTCTCTTCCCCCTGTGGCTGCTGACAACCAGTGGTCTTCAGTAGGGATGCTCATACGAGAATTCCATCTCATTTGCTGCCCAAGGTTAAGCAGATTCAGGTAGAATTGTCCACTGGGAAGCCAGAGCACCACAAACATGCAGTGTAAGAAGTCAGAGTGAGGCCGGGGTGAGCGAGCGAGTGAGCGCTGGCCAAGTCAAAGGCCTAACTTCCCAGCTATGTGCGAACTGGGCCCAGCCTGTGAAGTGAACAACCAGTAACCAGCGCCATCGTTTCATCGGTGTCGTGAGTTCCCAACCCCTGGTGTCTGTCGCTGGGTGATGAGGGTGCAGCTGCTCCCATCCCCAGGCAGAAAGTGTCTTGCATGGTCATCTCGCTGGGCTCCTGGCTCCTTGGATCCTTCACCTAGTTCACTTAATGCTCGTGAGTAGGAGCCAAGAGCTGTGTGTTTACTTTCCCATATAAAACTATGGTTATAGAATAGAGGAAGAACTTTCAAGGGTTCAGACAAGGCTGCCTGTGTAGAAAGAGCTCGCTGGATGGAAAGCATTTTAAAAACATTGTACATCACCTTTTGGGTTCTATGTACATTCAAGGTCTGAAAATTTTCAATGTCAAAACCACAAAAAGCTCTATGAAAGAAAAAAAGTGGAAATTGGAGTTCACATAAAATCTAAAAATCTCTCCCTCATTAAAAGACATGATCAGAAAATGGAAAGGCAAATCACAGGCTGCAAAAAGTATTGGTAACCCATGCCTGACA
The DNA here is from genome assembly GCA_004027025.1 of Myocastor coypus. NCBI lineage: Eukaryota > Metazoa > Chordata > Mammalia > Rodentia > Myocastoridae > Myocastor > Myocastor coypus. Next base: position 8,260 of record PVJA010003469.1, on the reverse strand, counting down.
AAAACCTAATAATAAGAATATCTGCAGAAGAAGAGCTCCCCCACACCAATATTGGAAAGATAAATATTGCTATCAGAAATGAAAAAAAAAAAAAAAAACTTGAACAGATTCTTGCCCAAAGAATTAACACATGTGGTACCCAAAAGGAGATGTGTAACAAGAGTCTCAGAAAATGCAATTTTTTTTTTTTTTTTGTCTTTTTGAGACAGGGTCTTGCTACGCAGGTCAGGCTGGCCTTGAGCTCACTTTTGTAGCCCAGGCTGGCCTCGAATTTGCACCAATCCTCCTGCCTCAGCCTCCCAAGTGCTGGGATTACAGGCATGTGCCACCACACCCAGCTGCTTTGAAAATGCAAGTTGTGTGCACACCGTTCAGAATGGATGAGGTTAAAGTGCTGATGCTACCAAGTGCTAAGGAGAGGGTGGGGCCCCTAGAACTCTCAGATCCTGCTATAAGGATGTAAACACCCTGACCGCCAGGAGAACCCTTTCTCTTTTCTTTTTCGGTCGTACCAGGGATCAAACTCAGAACTTTGCACTTGCTAGGTAAGCACTTATTCCACTGAGCTATCCCCTCAGTCCCATCAGTGCTTTTTTTTGTAGTCAGCTCAGCCCATCCTAGGGGTGGGCCTGGCACAGCATATAGTGCCAGGGATTGAACTTTGGTCCCTGCTCACCTGCCTAAGCTTGCCTGAGCAGACACTTTAGACCCCTGGGCTATCGTTACCACTGTGTGATCCAGCAAGTTTCCACCTAAGGAAGTGAAATAAGATCTCTAGGGAAACACTTACACAAAACTCTGTTAGCAGCTTCATTCACAGTAGTCCAAATGAGAAACAACCCAACTGTCCACATCAGGGAAATGAATGCACAGACTGGCATTCGACATACAGTGGAATGGCCCTCAGCAACAAATGTGTAGAAACTGCTGCAATGCCTAACAGTAGAGCAGAATATCACAGGCACTGAGTTGAAGAAAGCAGCACCCCCCCCCCATGCCAGCTGTGGGGTTCATTTGTAGGAAATCAAATAGGCAAAGTTGATGCATGGTGGCAGAAAGCAGAATGCTGCCTGTCTCTTGGGGCTCAGAGTGCTGTCTAGTGAGCAGCTTGGGAGAAATTCCTGGGGTGAGGGAGCGCTTTGTATGTTAATTGCAGCTGGAGGTACAGGTGCATACATTTTTCAAAGTGTACTCAACTCTCCCTCATAATCTATGCATTTCATGGTATGCAAATCATATTTATACAAGAAATTAATAAAAAGTTGGTAGCAAGTCAGTGTCAGAAAGCCCAGGGGCAAACAGAGCTTGGGTTTTTCAGGAGTCCTTCTCCCTTGGAATCTGGATCAGATTCCGCCTCCTGAGAGTCATGTCTCACAGCCCTCTGCTCACCTCAGGTTGCCAGGGGGCTTTCCCTCTCTTGCCCATGGTCAGCAGAGGTATCAGGGTCCCCATCTACCATGGAGACATCCCTAGGACCTGTGCAATGGCAAAATGCATCTGAGGCTGCAGATGCAACCCAGGCTGCTAAGTCAGGTTGCCTGGAGCTGGGTGCTCTGGGTGGCCGTCTAGTCACACGAGCCCTTGAGGTGGAAGAGCAGCAGTCAGGACAGAATGTGCGAGAGGCAATGCGAGAGTGGCCCAACCCACTGCTGCTGGGCTCAGAGATGAGGATGGGGCTTCTGTCAAGAATGCTGTAGCCACGGAAGGCAAGGAGGGAAGAAATGGGGCCACTCCCCAACCAGGGCATCTGGAAGAACACAGCTCTGCCTGGTGGGCCCCATGCCAGACTTTTGACCTCTAGAACAGCAAGGGAATAAACCTTGTTGTATGGAGCCACTCTGTGGCAATTTGTTCCAGCTGTTAAGATCCTTAATTAAAGATTCTTTTTCCTCAAAGCAACACTACTGTACTTATTTCCACAATAAACCACCATCCTTGGGAAGCTCCCTCCCAGGAGGGGGCCTGGAAAAGCCAAAAGCTTTCATCTGGGACATGGGGCAATGTCACAGGAGGTTGGGAATGCAGGCTGTTCCAGCTACCCTACCTTTTCCTGCCCAGTCCCTCCTGAAAGCCATCACTGGAGAGAGTATGAGGGCCCTGTGGCCCCCAGTGGCCCTCCAAGGGCTGCTCTGCACAGACATGGCACAACTAGGAACACCCAGCCAGCACACTGGAGTGTTTCCAATGAGACTACAGGTGAGACAACCCGGGGTGTTCTGAAGGTCAGGGCAGGACAGGGATGGAGCGCTGTACCCAGTGAGGGACACAGGGGCTGCGGAGGGAGCAGTGACATCATGGAAGCAGACTTGATCTTGCTAGACCTAAGGGAGGAGGGGAAGACAAAGCAGGCTGGGGTGAACAAGTGCCGGGGCCTGGGAATCAAGCTAATAACCCGAGCTTGGTGGTCCTGTCACTACATCCAGCAGAACCTGTTCCCATTGCTTCCTGGCCACAACCCCCCCTGCCTGCCCCACAGAGCTCAATTCTGTCTTTCAAGCTCCAGTTTGGGACAAATCTCAACACCCTAGAAGACGGACTAATGTCTGTGGCAAGCAGCCTGCGCAGCAGGGGGCTCCCTGGTTCTCAGAGGGGGACCGTCTGAGGGACTGTAAGTGGGGGCTGGCCTAAGGGGGCGTCAGGGAGATGCCCCAGCTTCGCAAAGTTCATGGCATTTAGACCTTTGGTGGCCCCAGCGGACCTGACTAGGGGTGTCATCCTCATAGATCATCTAGACTGGGGGCCCTAAAAATGGGACAAAGGGCACGTTGGAGAGCCCTCAGTGGCCACAGGGCCCACACAAGGAAATAGCAATGTCAGTGATTGCAAAGAGTCCCATGGCCTTTTTTTGGTGTGTGTGTGGGAGTACCAGGGATCAAACTTAGAGCCTTGCACTTGCCAGATAGGTGCTTATGCCACCAGGTTATCTCCCAACCCCTGCCCCATGACCATTTTTGATGGCGCACTGCCAACCGGAGCCCATGAATTCCACATACAGAAAATATGTGTGACCCAAGACATGAGGCAATTCTTGGATGTCTATATTATGCCATTTCAAATGCATGGTCTCCTGACACCATCATCAAGCTGATTGTTTGCAACCCATTTTGGAACAATACTCTGCCTGGTTCTACTCAGGAGCTCCGAGAAGACACAGGATAACTGCTCTCTGGGCACCAGGCAGCTTCCATCCCAGTGTCCACCCAGATACTCCGGGAGGTAGGGCAGAGTCCTACTTGCCATTTCCTGACATCCATACAGACATAGAAAAAGAAATTTAATCAATCCCCAAAGGCATCTTCTGATGTCTAGGACACATGATCCAAGTTTTCTGGGACATGTGCTGAGCGGCCTTGTAACCGAAGGCCTCTGTACCAGCTCACAATGAATTTCTGCTTTGGATGAAGCCCAGTGGAATGGAACCAGCCAGCCTATTTCCAGCCATGTAGAGAACTCCTTGGTTTGCTGCTTGGTCTCCCCTGACAACAGTCAAGCCTCACTGCAGAATTCCGGCCGGACCCAAAGCACAGCCACCGGCTACGGAGGGGCTGGGAACACAGAAGCCTGGCTGGTGCCGCTGCCTTACCTGGTTGGCCATCCTTGGGCTTACACTGCACCTCCTCCACACACTCAGCTGGAAACCACCCGATGTGGCCACGGGCACTGCCTTCCCAGAAGCCCCCTTCGCCGATGCTCAGAACTAGAGGCAATAGAAAGGGAAAGGTATTACTCAGAGGGAACAGAGGGACAGAGGGAGCCAGGGTAATGGGGGCTGAGCATAAGGATCAAGGGCTAGCAAGCCTGCACAGCCAGTATCTGTAGGTCATGCCTCCTGTGAACAAGGGCTCCTGGCCAACCATCCTCAGACTCTTGCCCATGGGCGTGTCCTCCTAGTAGGTGACAGGAGGTGATGAAGCCCTGGACATCATTACCTCTCCTCTCATGTATCCTAAGAGCCCAAGTGCATGCCATGTTGTCTCATCTCTTGGTGTTCCGCCAAGGTAGGAGAGTAGGGATGGGTGTGACTTCAGATGTGGAAGTGGGCAGCCGCTGTCTCCAAAAGAAAAGGAAGTGCTGGGGCATGTTGGCTCTCCTCACCCAGATGGCAGAGGGCAGGAGAGTGGGAGGAGATCCACTGCCTCGCTCTGGAGGGTGAGGGGTTTCTCAAAGCAAAGAAAGAGAGATCCCCAGTGGGAGGTGATGGGTCTGCTGATGATTATGAGCCAGCATCCTGCTAGACAGGAAAAGGCAGATGGACAGACCCTGTGCCCAGTGCCCACCAACTCCTGGAGTTCAGGGCCTCTGACACAGGGAGTCGCTCATGAGGAACCTGCTCATCATGGTCTTGCTGGGAAAGCTGTGTTTTTTTGGCTTTATGAGAGAAGGGAAGGCGGCCACATGGTGCCTTGTCCTCAGGAGCCAGTGCACATGCACAGCTGAGCAGAGCCGGTTGCCTGAGCCTGCAGGGTGGGGACATCTCAGTCAGCTTAGAATTCCCCTGCCTAGGCCAGGAGCTAGGTGCACCATGGGCACTCAGTATACACAGCCTGGAGAAGTAAAGGGTGTTATGCTTGGTAATTCAGCTGTTGAATGTGAGTAAGAAGCCCAGATACTGCTGGGTGGGGAGAAGTTCCACCAGGGTTGCTCTTCACCCATGGTCCTGTTTTGATAACTGTTTTGGTTGTAGCAGCAGAACCCAGGGTGGTTCAATGGAGAATGAAAATCTTTACACTTTAGGATACTGGTGCTGGGCTGGCGCTGTCCCTGGTGTTCTCGCTCTGTCCAAATATGGCCATGCAATGGGAGATCAAAATAATCTCTACACACTTTAATCTTCTTTTCCATTACTCTGCATGTGAAGGACTCAGGGCTGCAGAAAGGGGTTATGGCACCAGAAGTGCTTTCTGCTATCCTTTATCTGAACCTCAAAAGCCAGATAAAGATCCACCTGGCCCATGATTTTGGAAGGTCAACAGAACAGACAACATCGGCTTTATAATTCTTGCCTAATACTCTGGAGAAATGACCTAAATGAAACAGACAAGCTGCATCCCAGCTGACCAGCACCATCATAACTGCTGGAAGCAATTTCCTCCAAAAATCAATGCTGGCCCCTTGGATTTCATGCAGCCAGCTGATGGATGCTCCACATTACCTCCCAGTGGAGGTCTCAGCTTGATAAACTCATCATCCCTGGGTCGCATGGGGAGGAGAGGGACCTTCAGGGTCCTTTGCCGTGTTAAAGGCACAAAAGGAGAAGGGAATTGCTTAGGTAGAGCCTGATGTCTTGTGCTATGGGAGGACCCGATGTTGGAACTTTCAAATGTGGGGTCTCCCTGCTACTGCCCTCCCCACAGCACCCTCTTGTGATCAGTAAAGCCAGGAAACATGGGAGAGATACAGAGGGGCGGTGGCACCAATGTGGGTGGCACCTTCTGGGAGGGGTGACTTCCACATGGCTGTCTGTACCAACAAGATTATTAAAAGGGGCTTAGTCTAGGGAGGGTGATGTACTCAACAGTGATGTTTTAAATATGACTTGAGGACCAATGTCAGCACTGAGGAGGAAGCTATGATGAGGTATTCACCTCTCCACCAGACTATGTCTGCAAAGGTAGCAGCATCCTTGTGACACTATTATGTACATTACCATACAGATGTGCTACTGTGCCAACAACTGTGAGGTCAACTGAATGTCACCCAACGTGTAAGGGTGTCAGAATCTTCCCACGGCTGACTCTTATGAACATTCAGAACTGCAGGTCATATGAGTTTCTACATTCATAATTTAAAAACTAACAAAAGGGCCAGGGACATAGCTCAGTGGCATAAGTGCCTGCCTGGCAAGTGCAAGGTCCTCAGTTTGATTCCAGCTACTGCAAAAAAAAAACAAAAAAAAAACCAAAACTAACAAAAATCCTGGGTTAAACTGTACCCACACAATTCAATTCAGGGCATTCTTTTTTTTTTTTGTCTTTTTGAGACAGGGTCTCACTATGCAGTTCAGGCTGGCCCTGAGCTCACTTTTGTAGCCCAGGCTGGTCTCGAACTTGCAGCAGTCCTCCTGCCTAAGCCTCCCAAGTGCTGGGATTACAGTGTGCGCCGCCACGCCCGGCAGGGCATTCTGCTTATAGATTTGAGGACCCTGTTTAATTATAACATTGAAAACAGCTTCCAAACCCAAACATCATGTGAAAAGCAATAAGTTAGAGATGCTGCAAGTTGAAAAGAAGAATCCAGAACTCACAGAGGATATGTGCTTCCCTGGAAGAGTGGAGTGCAAATACACAAGTGAATCGCTCTCTGTGGTTTTCAGCCTGGGCTAAGTGCAGCCCACAAGGCAGGGTTACCAGTGAAGAAGCCCTGCATGGGAACAGTCAGGGAGGGGGAGCCAGGAAAACAGGGACTCCACGGAGGGTGGGGAACATTTCTGCCAAGAGGAGGGTCAGAGGGGAGTTGGTGAGCTCAGACTCCCCATATTTTGGGCTAAACCCAAAAAATGCACACATAGGACAAACTCAAAGTAGCTATCTCCAGTTATGTGGTCTGAGCTTGCACAGAGCTGTCATCCAAGCAATCTTTTAAAGGTCAAGGAAGAAACCATGACAAAAGTCCTCCAGAAGCCAAGCTCTTCATTGCTTAGCATACTGAAAGCCCCGAATGCAGCTGAAAATCACTTGGGCCACATGAAACAGGAATGAAAGATGTTCTCAAGAGATAAGAGAATTACATGAACCTGAGGTCGGACCCTCAGACAGGATTTCATGTGGCCATGACGCCAAGCTACAATGTCATGAGCTGACACTGGTTTTCAGTGAACAAAACTATCTCAACAGAGTAATGGGGATCTTGGCAAACCCAAAGTGGCAACGTGAAGTATGCACACATGGAAGGCCAGTACCAAAATGATTTCTGAGGTAACAAAATTGACAAATTGAACTTGGAAGTTGAATAGAACTCCTAGAATTTCATAGATGCTATCAGGTGGAATGCCAGGGGTTAAGAGAGAGGACGGGGCTCTGTGATCCCCAGAGCCTCACCATAACCCAAATGTGGTTGGGCTGATGAGTACACAGAACAAAGAGAGGAACCGATTACTTGCTGTGGTCCAACAGCAGCTCGATGGGCAAGGCAGGACTGAGAGCCGGCTAGCAGACTAAGGAGCACGCTCGCTGTCCTGTGCCACACACCTTCTGTAAGCCCATTCAGGGACAGACCCTGGGAATGCTGGCCACACACAGCGTCCCTTCCTTGCTCCACCCAGTGAGCGGCAAACACCTGCATGTGGCCTCCACAGTACACCTCCTTCTCTCTTCCCTGGGTGGCCTTCAGCTGCAGGACTCCTGATAATGCCACCATCAACTCCTTTCCATCCTGGACGTACCCTTATGGCAAGTGCCTTGCACATTTGATTTTCCTAGGCAGACATCATTATTGGCTCCTTTGTCTAACAAAGCCCAACTCATTAGCTTTCAATTTTCAGTAGACATCAAAATGCTCATTAACCATCATTCCCAGAATTGTGCCTCATGATTCTCCTTCCACACGGTAAATTTCCTTCCTTTGAACACTGCAGGCCTCTATAGACTTTGGCCTATGATGGACCAGCGGCCTAGAATCCCAGACTTGGCATATATCCAGGCCTACTCTGATCCAGAAGTCTCCTGATGGGAAAGGAGCTCTGCTTACTGCTGCCTACCAGTGGGCAATCTCCATGCTAAGTCTCACCCTGATGTGTGTGTGCTGCCTTCTGCCCTGGCACCACAGCTCCTTCCCTCCACAGCGAATGCACAGGGCCCGTGGACACGGTTCTGTTTCCACACCTTCCCACAGGGCCCTACCGGAGCCACATCCTGGTTATTGCCACCCAGCAGATCCACCGAGGGGGCCAATGGAGGCCAAGTAGCCCATGTTTGCCCTGGTCCAGAAGCAGAGGCCAATAAGTGGACACTGACCTTTGACCCTGTCACCACGGTGAAGGGGGATCTCGCCATCGACTTGGGGTTGGTATGGCTTGACGACAACGAAGAGTCTCCCAGGCACTGCGCTGTAGAGTTTCCGCTTGGGCCCCGGGTACTCGAAGGCCGAGAGGGAGCCCTTGTTGGCACCAGAAGCAAGGGGTGGCCTGGATTAATGAGAAGGAAGACGGAGATGGTCAGAGCCACATGTCACTCACTGTAGTCAGGACAGCCCATATAGTCTATGCCACAAGCTGTCACACTGTATCTGAGAGTGCAAATAGTCATAACAACAGGGACAGGCT
>PVJA010003468.1:61442-94924 GCA_004027025.1 Myocastor coypus | reverse complement strand
TTTTTCTCTGGGTGACTCTCCTTAGACGCACTGCAGTTCATTCATCCCTTTCCTCTGAGGTCCCATAATCTCCTTGACCAGGAAATTTGGGACACCTCTGAGTTATAGGATATTACAGCACAGGTTCTCTTATATCCTGTGTCTTTATTGACCTTGAAGGGCTAGGGCCAAAATATTGGCTATCCTTATAGCCCTTCTTTTTCTCCAATTGTCGGTCTGTTAACTTACATTCTCAGCCCTCCAGCAGAAAAGCTTTATGATACTATTACTCTATAACATAGGTACTGGGCTTATCATCACTGGCTTTCTGAGTATCAAATATCTTTGACTTAGCTTGTAAATGATATTTTCTGGCCATCATTGATATTCTAATAACTTTCCATACAATGTGATATAAGCAGTTACACAATTTTGACACAGATATTTGGAAATTCAAAGAAATACAAAATTGTAGCCTGTCAAGAATATGGTTTTCGGCCCAGTCTCTTATTTTCAAGTACTACTTTTGAGAGAATGATAGTAACTGAGTTTACACCAGGAGCAGTACATATCAAAAAGACAAGAGTGACATGTATTCCAAACATGGTTTTAGCGTTACATTGTGCTATAGTCAATATGCTGAACCTTTTGAAGGTTCTTGAGACCAATATCTGATTCATCCTGTGTTAGTTCCTTTATTTAGATGTAACTGAAGCACAGAGAGTTTGAGTAACCTGCCTAAGATTCTGCACTTCACAAATAGGCCTTGGGTTCTAGCTGAGGTCTATTTTTCCCCTCAGGCTTTGCATTTAGTGATTTCTGCCAATAAACATAAGCAAACAGATTGAAAGATATGCTGAAATATAGAGGAATATGTAAGACTACTAGTACACATGCATCTAAACTCTCAATGTTACGGAAGGCAGGGTATCTTTCCTGTGAGAAACAGAAAGTGTAAATAAGGACCAAAATGGATGATATGTTGGGATGTAGGAAGAAAATGTCCAAATGGGAAAGGGAGCAAGGGTGGGGAGAATGGAAGTGGAGGATGGGGAAAGTGTCGAAAAGAGGGAGAAGCATGGAGAATAAGGGCCAGTGAGATAGCTCAGCAGACTAAAGTGCCTGCTTAGGCAAGCTTAGGCTAGTGCAGAGACCATGGTTCGATCCTCAGCACTACACAGCATGCCAGCCCTACACCCAGGGTGGGCCGAGGAAAAAAAAAAATTGAGAATAAAATAAAAATCAAGTTGTGTCATGTACAGATAAAATTTCTTATGATGAAAGTCATTATATATATATATATATATATATATATATATGATATCAACAAAATTAATGTTTAAAGAATTAAGATATGGTATATACATGTACCAGCTAATCAAAATGAATGTTATTTTATGAACTGCCTGCAGGTACTCATGAAATTTTTTTTAATTAAAAATCTTGCAATCAAAAGAAATGAGAGACATGATGATTAAATATAAAACAAAGATCCTAAGTGAAGCAGTCTGGGTGAAATACATACATGCACAGCTGTAGGGGACATTTGAGGGCAACCTGAGAAATTTTGGTATGAACTGTGTATGTTAGATAAGATTTTTTCTCTCAATGTTAAATTTCTTGACTGTCCATATTCTATTGTGGATGTACAGGAGATTTTTGTTTTTAGATATTATGTGTTAATATAACAATTATATATATATATATATATATATATACACATATACATATATATATATATGTGTGTGTGTGTGTGTGTGTGTGTGTGTGTGTGTGTGTTGGAATTTATTGTGCTTCCCTTGGACCTGTAGTAGATATTTTAGAGACCTTTAGGGAAAACTCCACCTGCTTTATTAAATCTGAGTTCTAGTCAATCCTCTTCTATTTTTATTAACAGGAAAAAGCTAGCTTCTTAATTTTATATAACAGCTCTTTTTATTTTGTTAGTGACTTCTTTTTTCTTGTTTTCTTGTTTCCCCATTTTATATACTTGGTACAGGATCTCACTATGCATTTCAGGCTCATAGTGATCCTCCTGCTTTCAGCCTCCCCAGCACTGGAATTACAGGTCTGAGCTACCACACCTGGACTTGGTCACTGGCTCAGCACACCACTGGGACAAGGAAGTCACAGTATGTGGGACTGGGGATTGAACTCTGGTCCCTGCACTTAACAAAGCAGGTGCTTACTCTGCTAAGCTATCTTGCCAGCCCTGGCTGGTCTTATTTTGAATCTGCGTTCTGCCTCTAAAATCTCTCCTAAAGCCATAATGAGGCATTTTTATAAAAATGAAGTCCATTCAGAGTCACTGTCCTGGGTGCCTTTGTAGAATGTTATACATGGAGAAAAAAGAAAAGTATAGCCAACTGTAAATTATATTAATGGTCGATGAAAAGGAGGACAGATATTTAGGAGACCTAACAGCAAGTTTTCAACATACAGACTTTGTGTTTCTAATCAGTGACCAGGGAGCAAAGCATATGCATCTCATATAATATTTACATTTGTTTGTCCTTTGGGTGATGACTATGGCAAATTCTCTTACCCTTGATCAGTTTGCCTCTTATTTTCTCTGTGCTTCTATTAAAGCAATTGACTAAAAGTGTGGAGGTGGGACACAGGGTAAGCTGTGAGAGTGAGGAGGATTTTAAACTGTGTGAAGATAGTATTAGGAACAGAATAGGGGAAGGCTCATATTTACAAGTACAGTCAGAGTACAGCATGGTGGAGGAAAGAAAATCTAAGGTAAAACTATTCTGTCACACAGAATCTCCGCACATGCTCCCCTAGAATCATGGAACTTAATTTGTGTTTTTCTATTCTCAATAGTGATTTCAGCAATGAGAACTATTTTTCTTGTCTAAAACAACAATTTGACTGACACGCTAAATAGAAACTAGTGCATGGCTCAGGGAAGAGGGCAAAAAGTTGAACTCAACAGGACAGGTGCCACTTAGCGGGGAAAACAGCCTAGCACAAGAAAGTTACCAAGAGGTGGGGACGTGAACCTGGAGACAGCTAGGGTCTGCATGTTGGTGTCATATGCAAATTCCTTTTTGAAAATCTAATGTTCAGTGTGATACTATTAAGAGGTGAGAGTACCAGGCACAATGACACAGGCCTATAATCCCAGCACTCTCAGAGCCTGAGGGAGAAGTTTGAGCTCAACTTCTCACCTTCAAAAGTTTGAGCTCAGCCTGGGAAATTTAGGGAAAGCTTGTTTAAAAAACAAAAAAGATAGAGACTAGGGTCTCCAAATCCGGGTCTCTGTCCTCATGCCCACATAAAAGGGGCTCAGAGGAACTCTCTCCTTCCTTGCCCCTTTGTCTTAGTTACTTTTTACTCATTGCTGGGACAAATACCCGACACTCAAAATGAAGGAAGAAAAGGTTTATTTAGCTCACAGTTGCTGGAGGTTTCAGTCCATATTTGGCTGGCCCAAGGCTGAGTGGAACAGGGCAGAGAGCATCCAGTTTATGGCTGTGGAAAAGCAACAAAATGCTGACAGGGGCAACTAACCAAGGGAGCAGAGAGCAAAAACAGCTCTAGTCTGTCTCTCTGTCTCTCTTTATATTACATTCAAGCTCTTCGCCTCAGCCTATTCACCTTAGGCTTTACCCACCATCCCAGAAGTACTTAAAACACATAATCCTAGGGAACATGGATCAAGTCTCAAACTCTAGATCAGCACTTAAAATACATAATCCCAGTGACTCATGAGTCAAGTCTCAACCTACAGAAGTCCCCACCCAATGACTACATGAGGCTTTGGGGGGACAAATAGACATAAACCATGACACCCTTTTTAGTGCAAAGACATCCAGCAATGGACAGGTTTCCCTCCTTCCCTTCTCCCCTCTCTGTATTGTTTTGTTGTATGAAACAATGAAAAGTGAACTATGTGGATGTGTTAAATTGTACTAGAAATGTGAAGTTTAACATCATGAAAAGCATTATCTCTTGGAAGATTAAAGTAGTTGATGAAGACAGTTGGACTCTGAAGAAAGGTTTTTGAAAAGGGTAAACACAAGGATAATTTACAGACTATCTTGAGTTTACTGTAACATCATAAAGTTCCAATGAAAGCTTTATGTGGGCTTTTGAGTTCAAGAAGGTACTTAGCCAGTTGAATCAAGCAAAGAAATCATTTCCATTGACCTCAAAGCATTAAAGAATTCAAACCTGTTCAAATGTTGCATGGTAGAAGATGGGTTATACAACATCTGGAATAAACAAATTTCACTCAAGCACAAATTCCTGTCTCAGGTACAGTCTGAGATAGATCGCCTGAATCTCTATGGACAGATCTAAGGTCTTATCATACAAACACTGCTCAGAGTTGTGTGCTTTTATGTAAGTAGCACGATGTGTCTCCCTTGGCAACCATGTCTTCCCCATGCAAGAAGCCCTGGCAGGCAGAATTTCTGTGAATCACTGGATGTGCCCTTGGACTCTTAGTCAATGAGAAGCAAGTGATAAAGAGTCCAAAGGGAAGCCACACTTCCATCCAACTAGGTGATCCATCTATCTAAGTAGAAGCTCAGACACAGAATCTTCCTGCATTCAGGCTGGCAGAGCACGAGTTTGTCTCATGACTTCATGCAACGGAAGATCCCCACAGCATGGCAGAGGGCCCAGGAAGGGCCAGGAAGAGCCACTGGCCATGGTTGCTTTGGCAGGAGTTGCTGCCATGCCAAGCTGTCAAACCTCCAGCTGTGCTCAGCTCCCAGCCCTGGGAACTCTTACCCTTTCTCCATCAGTAAGTAGGTGGCTAGATATACCAGATGGGAAACACAGAAAAAGTAATTTCTCAATTAAAGTTTTTAAGTGAACAAAGAAAAACAGTAACATACTAATACCCTATTGTCTCTCCTTTTACAATTTTTAGATTGCCGGTGATGCTGCTAATTTTCTCAGAAAATGAACAACAACACAAAAAGGCAGAACCACTAAAAACACCTTTCCTCTACTCTGTCCATCTCCTGCCTTTTGTGGCTGACTTTTCACCCAAAGACCACAACTTCAGTGAAATCATGGAATGGATAGCTGGAGTAAAAGTCCCTGTAGCTGACATTAGAGACAGAGACAGAGATATCAAAGTGAATCAACTTTCCTAGGCTGAAGGCCAACTAACCAAAGAGGAAAGGAAGAGCAGGACAATAGTTAAGAAAGAAAACTGAATATATTTGTTCTTCCAATTTTCCTCCTTCCTCCTCTCCTCTAGTTCCTTCCTCTTTTCTCTTTTCCTTACCCAATGGAACCTGAAGTTTAGTGAACCTAGAATGATGAGAAGAAAGGTCATCTGGGGAGGACCCATGCACCCCGTTCTGAAGCCATGGGCTAGGTTTCCCAGGCCACAGAATGACCCCATCTGCACCTCTGCTGCAGGTTGCAAGTGTAGGTGGCTGAATGCCCTCCCACCAGCTTCCTTGTGACATGAGATTAAAGAAAAACAGCAGCCAGCACCAGCTTCTTGTTCTTCTTAGTGTAAATATTGTTGTTCTAGCAAAGGACTGAAACAGGAGTGTACCCAGACACTATGTTCTAGGCAACAATCATAGGAAGTACTGTTCTCTTTGAAGCCCAGCCACAGACCCTGAAGCCAGGAAAGTGCCCTACATACATTTGTTCCATGCAGAAAATCCAAGAGCGGAAGAAAGTTGATGACAAGCAAGAAAGGAGGCCAGATCTAAGCAAATTCTTGCAGACATTGTTGACGCCCTACCCAGTACCAGACCTCATTCTTCTGGCTCCGCCTCCTCCCTCAGCATTCTCAGGGGTGCGTTTCCTCATCATACCAATGTGCTTCCTCCTGTTCCAGAGACTGGCTTCTGTGTTTCCTTGCTTTGGGACATCTATCAGAGTCACAGCAGCCTTGCTCACCTACACAAAGAAGTACCCATAAATTTACAGTTTTCCTTCAAGCATTCCATAACCAGTAATAAAAGGAAGTCGGCAAGTGCACAGTCCAACTCTTCCTCATTGGAGATGGGATAATGGAGGCCTCTCCCAATAATGCATACACTATGAACTGGCAAAAAATAAAATAAAATAAAAAATAAAATCACCAATCTCCCCTCTGACAAAGGCCTTGTATAGAGAACATACAAAGAATTTTTTTAAAAAATCAGACCCTTAAAATTGAAATATCCAGTCCAAAAATAGGCACCTGAGATGAATACACAATACTCAGATGAAGAAAGACAAATGGCAAATAAATATACGAAAAAATGTTCAGCGTCATTGATCATTTAACAGGTACAAATTAAAACACTGAGGTTCCATCTCACCCCGGAAAGAATGGCTATCATCAAGAAGTCAACGAACAACCAATATTGGAGAGGCTGTGGGGGAAAAGGAACCCTTCTCCACTCCTTGTGGAAGTACAGACTGGTACAACTGCTCTGGAAATCAGTGTGGAGTTTCCTTAAAAAGCTAGGATTGGAGATCCCATTCAAGCTAGGTATTCCCCTCCTAGGTATTTTCCCAGAAGAACTGAAAATGTTATAACGCAGCAATATATGTGCACTCATGTTTACAGCAGCACCATTTGTCATGGCTAAATCTTGGAAACAACCCAAATGTCCATCAGCTGAGGAATGGATAAAGAAGATATGGTATTTTTACACAATGGAGTATTACTCAGCTATAAAATGGATAAAGATGAGGCTTTTATCCATAAATGCATGAAACTAGAGACCCTACTCTTAAATGAAATAAATCAGACCCACATGTGCAAATGTCATATTGTCTCCTTAGTGTGAGAATATGAAAGACTAAGTAAAATCCAAAGGGGACAATAGATACTGTGAAGAATGGACTACACCTCTTCAAAAGGAAAGAATTGCTGAGATAAGAAGGACAGGAGAGGGAGTGGGGAAAGAGATGCGTCTATGTTTGGATAATTTTATTGTGAATTTCTGCCCGTCTACAGAAAGGAGCAGCTAATGCTTACTTTTTCTTTGTTTGTTTTCTCGTCTTCTTTCATCATTCTTTTCTGTTTCTCCATTCTTGATTTCACATAGCTTTATTTTTTTCTTCCTTTTTCCCATTCTGCATCTAAACAACAAATCTGAAGACAATATACAACACAAGTGCTGTCAAATTCATATTATTTTGCTTGATGAAGTTCTGTATCATTTCTAATTTTTTTATTTTACTATTCTGTATTCTTCTTTAAAAATAAAAATTAAAAAGAGGAAGACTGGAACTCTACCAATCCCACACCTTAATGCAAAGGAAGAACCAACTATACACCTTGAACCAGGAAGGAAAAAAGCAATGGCCTCTGGCCACAGGCTCTTCTCACCTGAGGCCGTAGAGATGGTGAAGATTCTGTGGTGAATGATTCTTTGTGTAGAGTTTTCCTTTTCCTTCAAGGAATGGAAGGTGAAATAAGGCAAATAGGACGGCCTGTGGTCACAAAGCTGACCCTAAAAGATTTAACCAAGAAAGTAAGCTTTTGAGAAGGATTCAGGAGGCAAATAGTCTCAGAGAATAGAATCAAGGGGAGAGACAGAGGTGACAACTGTCAATGGTATTATTCCACAGCAGCAGCCAGGTGATCCCCTTAAGGCCTAAGTCAGCTTGTGTCACTCTTCAACTCTCACCCTGCTGGCTTTTCTCTCTGCAGGAAGAGCCAGGGCCAGAACTATTCTATGCAGCTATTGCAGCCTAGATTCTGAGCATTCCTCAAAGGTCCCTAAGTCCAGGCCTTGGTCAGGTCATGGTGCTGCAGTAAGGTGAGGGGACCTTTCACAGGTATGGTACATTGGAAGGAAGTTAGCTCCCTGGGTGGGGGAAGTGCATCCTTCAAGGAAGCAGTGGCTTTCCTATCTCTTGTACCTTCTAGGTTTAAGAGGTAAACAGTCCTCCCCTTTCCGTGCCACAGACTCCTACTGTGATGTACTGTGCTCCACAGACACAGAACAGTAAGGCCAAATAAACATGACCTGTAACCTCTGAAACTCTGAACTAAAACTGACTGTCATTTTGTGTTTTTTCATAGTAAGAAGAGCATAATAATACTTATTCAAGAATCTACTTAATTTATATCATCAAAGAGGCCCACACTGCCCCATTTGGCTTAATTTTTACCCTGTCTTATCCTTTTTCTGTGTTTGGTTTTACCACTTGCTATGTATTACCACTGAGCATATGGTTTGCTTGTTTGTTTAAAGTATGCCCTTCCCTTTCTAGAATATGATGCCAGAGAGGAAATATCACACTAAGTCTGTCTCTAGAACTGAGCCTGTCATTTTATAGAAAGAACCATGCTTAAAAGAGAAAAATAGGATAGATAAGGAAAGAAGATAGCAAAAGGAAGATGATCTCAACCAGCAGAGAGATCAAAACATGAGGTGTGTAATCTAAGTATGGATAGAATGATGATAGAAGTTGGGAAGAACTGTTAAAATCTTTGGTGATTTCAAAACCATACACATTCATTCTATTTGTGAACTAACCAGATTTTAATAGCTGTGAACTAACCTATTTTAATAGCTCTTCCTCCTACTAACTTTGTGGAAATTCCAGCTATCTACCTTCTTTTAATTTTTTCTTCAAATAATGGGAGAATAATAGGGCTAAAAGTACCTAGGCATTTACTGTGCACATTTTTGACCTACACCCATGAAAACGTATCAGAGGTCTCTGAGTTCCTTAGAATTATATACAGAATTTTGTATTCAAGTACATACACAAACATTGTTTCAAGAAGGGATTCACAGCCTTTGTTCTATTTTCAAAGATACATAAGACCCTAAAAATCTTCTGTACAGAACAGGAAACAAAAAGTAAAGTAGCAACATACAGAATGGCAAAAAATATTTTAAATCTTATCTCTGATAAGGGGTAATATCCAAGCTATCTATGAAACTCCTACAGTCTAATGAAAAATGTAACAGCTTGAATAAAGATAATTAAAATACTTAAGTAGATATTTTTCCAAAGAAGGCATTCAAATTTCCAGCCTATAAGTGACAAAGCATCTGATGTTACTAATTATCAGGGAAATATAAATCAAAACCACAATGAGTTATTGAGTTATACCTGTCAGAGTTACTATTATTAAAAAGTAATAACAATTGGTGAGGAAGTAGACAAATTAAGAACCTTCTACAAAGTTAGTGAAATGCAAAATGAAGCAACCACTATAGAAAACAGCATAGAGGTTTCTAAAAAATAAAAAAATGGAATCATATGTAATCCAGCAATCCACTACTGGTTATACAAACAAAAGACATAAAAACCAATACCTCAAAGAGCAATTATCACAGCCATGTCTATCTCACCATTATTAACAATAGCTAAGATATATTAACAACCTGAATGCCCCTCAGCACATGAATGAATAAAGAAAATGTGGCATATGCATACCACAGGATACTATTCATCTTTTAAAGAGAAAAAAGTCCTGTTATATACACAATGACATAAATGAACCTCTTGCACCTTATGGTACGTGAAATAAGTCAGAATCACAAGATATTGCATCATTCTGTTCATATGGGTTTTCTGAACTAGTCAAACACATAGAAATACATTAGAATGATCATGGCCAAAGGAAGACAGAAAGTAGAATTTTCTCTAACATGTATAAAGTTTGAGTAAGTTCTACAAGAGATACCTTGTAAAACATTATGCATATTTAATAGTTCTGCAATATATACTTACAGTAGTATCAGTTGGGTCGGTCCCATGATAAATGTTCCTATAACAAGTGTGTGTGTGTGTGTGTGTGTGTGTGTGTGTGTGTTGTAACAGAAAAAGAATTTGAAATTTACTTGATAGAGTATTGTCAGTCATATTATTCCTCAGTTTTAAAACTGGAACATTGAATTTCTAACAGAGATCTACTCTTATAGCTCACCACACAAAATACACAGGAAAAAGCATGTAAGCATGAGATAGTTTTCTTCATCGTCAGTAGGGACTTCATGAAGAACATTCCCTGTCCAGTCGCCTCCAGTGTAGGATCCAGACCTAGAGCAGTGCCTTTCAGATCTGACACACATATGGATCACCTAGGGATCTTACTAAAATAAAGTTCCGAGCCAGTAGTTCTGGGATGGAGCTAAAGCTCTCATTTACAATAGTGGCATGTGACACTAATGTTTGAGGAATAAAGTTTGAATGATGAGAAACTCAACGAGTGGTCTCTGAGCACTTACGTTTGTCAAGCTCTGGGTTACTATATCACAATCAGGAAAACTCATTAAATACAATTTCCCAGCTGTGTTTAGAAATTATTGTTCTAAAACACATCCTTTTGAGAGAAGTGGACTTAGCTATTTAAGATGATCATGAAAAAAGAAAATAATTTCTAACAAAAAAAGGAAAATAGCTGTACTGATACTGAGCATTATGATTGGAAATGGTGTCTTCATTCAACTCTCAAATTAGCTCAACCAAATACCAGAAGAAGCTTACAAAATATATCTCCAAAATGCAAAGAAGGTAAGTAAACACAGGGGTTGATAGGGTCTCCCACTTCTTGATTAGCCACTTATGTGCATATCATCAACATAGCTTATTTTATAAAAGCAAGATCTTTATAATATGAAACTTAGCAACATATTGTTATAAAATAGTGTGCTACCAGATAGGTTTCCTACTATCTCATGATGCAGCAATAAAAAGTTGCTAGATGTAAATATTAAATTCAGTAATATATATCCCACTTCTTTGTAGTGGTATATAGTTACAATATGTAATAATTACTGCTTCATTTTTAATCCTTCAAGTTTATGTTCATAGAAAAAATTTGTGCCCAGAATGTGAAACTTGAATGTATGATTCTAAATAAAAGAAGATCAAAGAAATAAATGTTCCACAGTTCTACTTACATGACAGTCTAGAAAAGGTAAAACTTTAGGAACAAAAAACATAACAGTACTTGTGAGCTGCAATGGATAGAAGGGCTGAGAACAGAAGACTTAGACCACTTGGAATGGGATGGTAATAAAGCACTTCCGCATCTAACTGTGCTTGCATAATCTTGTCTGTTTTGAGTATTTCTACAAATGTGTATTACAATGTATAATGTCCTGATTACTTTCTCACTGCTGAGATAAAATACCTAATATCCACAAATTAAAGGGGGAAAAAAGGCCTTGTTTGATTCACAGTTCATAAGATTTCAGCCTGTGTCAGCTGCCTCCAAGGCAGGATGGCCTTTCCTCTATGAGGGCCATCGTAGAGTACAAACAGCCCACTACAGCACAGCCAGCAGGTAGCAAGCTTGCCCTTTTATGCCATCCAAGCTACTAGGTTTTGTACAGTGTCTCCTTCACCCAAAACAGGCTCTCTTATTATACATGCCCAAAACTGCAATAAAACAATTAGTGGACTAATATAGCAGGACACACCTTCAACTTCAGTGTCACAAAACCTAGAGTCAGCCACCTGCAAAAAGACCCATCTAAGAACTCATGAGGCTTTGTGAGAACATCTAGGTACAAGCCATAACATATGAATTATGTAATGTATCATTAACACCCTAATAAACATGATCCTCTAGTAAACTAATCAATAAGTGCTTCCAAAAGACCTCCAAACTACAGTAAGTTGAATTTAGGGACATATCTTTAGATTTCTGTCTTGAAAATGTTAAGCCAACACCTTGTTATAAATGGATGCATATTGATTCTCATTAATTGATATTGATAACATTAATAATTTAATAAGCTGTTAGAGAAACCAACAATTTTATGCTGTCAATTAAAATAATTGTCTTTAGGGGCTGGGGAGATAGCTCCGAGGCACAAGTGCCTGCTGGGCAAGTGCAAGGTCGTGAGTTCGAACCCTGGTCCCACAAAAAAAAAAAAATAAAATAAAAAATAAAATAAAATAATTGTCTTTAATTCTAATTCTTTAAAATTTCTATGTCCACTAATTTGTAATATAGTCTGAAAGAATTGCAAATGTATCATTTATAAACAGAAAGAGTACATTTGGAAAGATGTGTTCAAAATTATGTAAATGCTGATACACTGAGCAAACACCTTAGAGGTCATTTCTCTAGTATGTAACTTTTCAAACTTGACTATGTGTATGAACCGCCTGGCCATTTTTATAAACTATAAAGGGAAGGGTGAGTGTAAGGTTCTACATTTCTAAAAGCATCCTGGATGATGGCAAGGTACCTTGTCCATGAACTACACTTTGAAAAGAAAGACTCACAGTGTAGTCACCTAAAGAAACCCAAGTAGCTGTACAGAGTAACCACCCCAGCACTCTACTAAGCATGGTCTGCTCTGCCTCCTTGGGTTTAGGATATATGAGTCCTCAGCAGTGACCAGATGAGCTCTTTTGGCATCTTCCTACTGCATGTTCCTATGGAGAGAATGACTCCTGTTCCCATTCTTGAGATGGTTGGTTATACTCAGCTTCTTTTCTTACCTGTTGTGTAGACTTTGTTAGAAGAAAGGAAAGACTATCTCATAATAGCAGTGCCTTACATTTACAAATGACTTGAGATTTACTGTGTTAAATCTCATATCAGGGTCACAAAGATCCCTGGTGTAGAAGAAAACAGATATATTACAAACCCATTTACAAGGGCTCCATGGCAGAAGCAAGCAGAGAACCTTCAGAACCAGAATGATTAGGCACAGCTTGAAGACAGAAGCACAAGAAGCTGGAGATCTGGGACCAGGAGGGATTTAAGCAGATGAGAACTGGGACAAATGGCACACCAAAAAGGGAAGGCACACTCAAAATCACTATATGTAATTATTGACTTACTTCTCAAAACCCTAAGAAAATAATCAGAAGCAAAGATATTTCACCTTTACTTTGTGATAAATAAACACCACATTATAATTTAGGGACTGAAACAATCAGATCTCAAAAGGAAGCATTTGACTCTGATGTAAGCAAAGTGAGCACAGCCAGAAAGCTATTGAAGAGGAAAAAGTAAACAGTGAGGGCATATACTCAGGGGGTAACAGCATAAAAGGGAAAAAGGTGTCCGGGTCTTGGCTCTTGACTGAATATAAAATATGCCAAAAGGAACATTGAAATTTGAAGCCATTGAGAAAGATAAGCTCAAGGCTTATAAACATACTCCTGCCCTTTGACCCAATTAGGTCTTACCTGCAATTTGAGACTAGGGAAATGAATTCCCCAAAGGCAAAATCTCTTCCCACATTTTTCACAGCTATTTTTATTGTAACACTATTCATAAAAGCAAAAACTTAAGAACAGCCTAAATGTTCATAATATGAAATGATTAAGTAAATTGTGGTGCAATAAGATTATAATATCATAAGATTCAGGACAATTTTGAAGGGCTTAACACAAATCCTTTCAAAATAGTGAAATATATATCTTAGTTGGAAAAAACTGATTTCTTTTTTAAAAGAATTTTTTTATTTTATTTATTATTTTTATTCTTGTTTCAGAACCTTTGTTTGTTTTTATTCACTCATTTTTATGGCCGGCTCAGCCGGTCCCGAGGGCAGGGCTGGTGCAGCATGTGGTGCAGGGGATCGAACCGCAGTCCCTGAAGCCGCCTAAGCTTCCCCAGGCAGGCGCCATAGACCACTGAGCCATCCCGCTGGGCCCCAGAACTGATTTCTTAACAATATCAATTGTGCTCAAATTAATATATGAGGAGTAAATAGTGCTATAGGAGTTTTTCATTTTGACAAATTAGTCCTAAAATTTCATGAAAAGTAAGTATATAGCATTTACTATGAAAATTTTACAAGGAAAGAAATTGTATTAATAGGTTCCAGAATATACTATTTTTTATAGTTATGAAAACCAGAATTGCCCTTTTGGCACACAATAGCTATCTCAAAGAAACAGAATGATGTTCTGAGCAAGAATAACTATACAGAAATGCAGTGTGAAGTATATCACTCAAGAAAGCAATGGATAAGTCTTGGAGTTTTACAGAGAGTTGTAACAGAATATATTTGCTCAGAAGAAAATTAACTTTAATTATAATTCAAATGAATCACAGAATAATTAAAGATCTATTAGTGAAAAAATTTCATAGTAACTTATACGAAGAAGGGAGATTTTAAAAAAATTCAGAAAACTTCATGGACAGATCTAATGAGATGAAAACTCAAGAAATGAAATGAAATAGTTCATAAGAAATACCCAGAAATATAACTGGAGAAAAGTGTACAATACACACCATGGTGTCACTATCGCTAGTAAGAGACTCCAAATTAACTTTAAAAAAAGCCAAAAATCCCAAAAGAAAAATAAGACTAGGATTGAGTTGCCATACCATAAAAGAAAAAACTCAGATTACAATAAGCCTATTAACTCGACCTAATGACAATAATCACAAGGCAGTTAGAACAACCCCCATCATATTCATATCAAACTGGAAAGACTGACAAAGTCTAGACTAGTAATCCCAAAGGTGTGAGAAAACACACTTGACAGAAGTGTATATTAATAAACATTTAAGTATAATTTTTGGCAGCATATATTAAAAATTTAAATGTTCCTACCAAATGACTCAGTAACCTCGATTTCAGAACTTTCACCTACATTTTTGAGGACTGACTTGGTAAGTATCTATCAAATTTTAATGTTAATTTTGGCTGAGCCATGTCATTTCTAAGTACATGTCCAAAGACACATGCAAAGATAATCAACGCATCACTTTGACTGTATAAAGGTTGCATTTCCAGTGATCTGACAAGGAGAGAATGAAAGCATAAATTACAAACTGCATGAGAATGAGTAAAATAAATCTTTAGGTAGTAACCTAAAATATACAATTATAGTAAACTTTAAAAATAAAAGTTGTAGGAATGAGGAGTCCCATCTCCGGGCCTGCCAAGCCGGCCTCACTCCCGGGGCGCACTGAGACGGCAATTGAGACTGGTGTGGTGGTGCATGCCTATAATCCCAGCTCTTAGGAGGCTATAAACAGGCGGATCACTATGAGTCCGATCTAGCAGCGAGACTCTGAACACCATGTAGACTCTTCTCCCCCACAAAAAAATAAATAAATATAGAAGTTGTACAAATTATCATATTTTCAGTTCTGAAACATGTATTCTCATATAATGATATAACAGTTTACACATATGAAAAGTCATACCTATACAGTAACATACGGCTTCTACTAAAGATGACATCAGATGCAAGAAAAAGTATGCATGAGTTTGATTACTTTTTCTTTAGAGTATAGATGTAGTGCTGTGTTTTGAGGATATTTTTTACTACTTTGATACTTTTAGCATTCATCTTTTATTTAAGAAGGAAAGGTAATTTTTGTATTGCTCCCTTTCCTGTTACTAGGACAAAATACCAAGCACCTACAATTGAAAGGAGAAGAAGTTTACTTGGCTTATAGGTTCAGAGGGCTCAGTCCAAGCTTAGTTGCCTGTGAGGGAGAAACAGTGTGCTGGAGACAATCTGCTCACCTCATGGCTACCAGGAGAAAAGGAGAGAGAGAGGGGTAATGATGAGAGAGAGAGATTGAGACAGTAGGAGAAGAGGAAAAAGAGATGGAGAGGAAGGAGGAGGAGGATCTCAACAATGAAGACGATGACAATGACAATAACAGGAAGAGTTGAAGACAGAATTATATCCCAGGCCTCACTCCCCAGTGACTCACCTCCTGTAATCAGGCCCCATTGCCTCACAATACTGTGGATTGGTCCACTGAGGTACATCCCTGGTCCAATCAACATGGCTAAAACACATGAGACATTGAGCGAACATCTTTTAAAGACAGAAGTTATGGGCTGCCAGGAGGAGCAAAGGCTGGGAAAAGGCCTGAATGACCCAGCCTAGAGAGCAGTTGCATAGCAGTGGAGAAAGGCAGGGGAAGGAAGGATTCACAGCAGTTGTCTGCACATCTTTGTAGAAAAAGAGGTCACTCTCCAACTGGAAACTCTCAAATTAGAAGCTCTCCAAGCGACACCCGGTTGCAGCACATTTTGAGCATCCCTTCCCATGATGCTGGTATTGCAGTAAAGCATTGAGAGGGAAATGAGTAAAGAAAGCCAATGGGTGCAGGCCATTCTCACTGGCTTTGACAAATGAAGGAAGGCATGAGCTATGTGGGGAAGCCACACTAAAGACCAGCAGGGTCAGGAGGAAATGAGAGAGTTGTAGATGGGAGTGAAGAAGCCAAGGGGCAAGATAGACTGAACAGGCAAGGAAGGTGGAAGAAAGGAGAAGGGGGGAAAAGGAACTCAGTGTTTCCTAACTTTATATTACACAGCAGGCACTCTGTACGTGGTATCGCCATTGTTATTCCTTCTGGATCTGGGAGGCATATGCTACTGGGCCCTATTTACACTGAGGAAACGATGTTTACAGAAGCTAAACAAATGCCAAGACCCAAACTGATGAGAGTGTGTGGGCTCCTTCTCTACTGAGCCACGGAACAAGGTCTTGGAGGCAATGAGCAGACATGGAGTCCAAGGCTCAGCTGCAGCAGACGTCTACGTGAAAGGGAAGATGAGATCACCAGGACAGGCAGCAATGAGCAAGAAGGGAGTCTAAGAAGAGGGGCCAAGCGTGCCTGAGTGTACAGAAAGAGGCAGTGAGAAACAACCATGGGGCAGAGAGGAGGGTGAGGGTGGGACCTTCTTTCCTTATTGCAGCAAAATAACCCACTGACTGTGAATACAGGTGGCTTCAGGACAGTGTACATTGTAGCAGAAAGCAAGCTTTGACCTTCTCTACCAGGGACATGTGAACGAGGCACTCAGCAACCAGTCTGTTGCCTTCTGTAAACTAGGAGTGTGGCTGAATGGAGCTGCCTAGTGGAAGCCATAAGCAGGAGGAGCAATGTCCCTACCTTCCAAGAACCCCAATCTGGAGTAACCTATGGTGACTTTTTTCACTATTTATTGTGTCTGATTAGAAAAAAAAAATATAGAACTCAATAGCACCCTGCTTTCCAAAGATTACACATAAATGCAGACAGTCCCCAAAGTATGATGGTTTTATTTACAACTTTGAACACAATGATAGAAAAACATACCTAAACAATCATTCTGCTAACATAAAGCTTGTGGCTCCTGGACAGGAAGAAGCAACACTGAGAAGATGGCCATACTCTCAAAATTGATATACAGATTTAACATAATCTCAATCAAAATGCCATCAACATACCTCACAGCCCTAGCAAAATCATTCCTAAAATTGATTTGGAACCAGAAAAGACCTAAAATAGCAAAGATAATCCTGAGCAACAAAGATAAGGCATTACAATTCCTGACTTAAAACTACTACAAAGTGCAACCATTATGGAAATCAGGCAGAGACTCCTTAGAAAACTAGGACTACAAATGCCACTCAATCCACCTATCCCCCTACTGGGTATTTTCCCAGAAGAACTCAAAACATCATATAGTCGTGATATTTGTGCACATGTTTATAGCAGCACAATTTGTGATAGCCATATCTTGGAAACAACCAAAATGCCCATCACCTGAAGAATGGATGAAAAAGATGTGGTGTTTTCACACAATGGAAAATTACTCAGCTATAAGGAATGATAAACTCAAAGCCTTCATATATAAGTGGATGTATCTTAAATATATACTCATGAATGAAATAAACCAGACTTACATGTATAAGTATCATATAGTCTCCCTAACACAAGAACCCAAAAGAAGAAACAAAAAAGGAAAAGTATAATATAGTTAAATGGAAGCAAGAATTTAAGGATCAAACAATGAAGAGAAAGCTAAGATATTAATCAGGAAACATGGTAGGGCAAAACCATGCATTTATATACAAAAGATGATTAAGTCAATGGTCCTAAAAATCTCAAACAGACTTTTGAAACTAGCAGGCAATTGGTAGAATTTACACCCTGACTAACTATATGTACTGATATCTGTGAACTAAGCAAATACACTGAGGATAGCAATGTGTAATGCCAAATCCATGCTTGGAATACCTGTCACTCTGGTGTTCTAATCAGGCACTACTTCTAATGTCATATCAACTATTCCTATACTCTCTCAAGTAAATGTTTAAAAATAAAAAAGAAAGAAAAAAGGGAATAAAAGAGAATATGAGACAAGGAAACAAGCTGTAGAAGTGTACCGCTACAATTTTGTAAATGGCTAAGTTCCTAAATCTCTGTGCAACAATGCAGTTGTTGGTTCTTTCACATTCTATAGGGATTTAAAGTTTAAAATATCAATAATTGGTGGAAAATACCTGTTTCATGTTATATCTAATGTGTTTGATATTCAGAAAGATAGTGGTGTTAAGCTCAAGTTCCTCTGTTATAGAGAATAAAATCATTAAGCTTATCTTCTGGAGGGTGAACAACTTAAGGTAGCAGTCCAAACAATTAGAGAAAAAGAAGGGATACTAGTATAGCCAATATTTTGGCTATAGCCCTTCAAGATCATTGAAGACATAAGACATAAAAGAACCTGCACTGTAACTCAGTGGAGTCCCAAATTTCCTTTTCAAGGACATTATGGGGCCACAGAGGCAAGTGATCAGTGATGTGCAGTGTGCCTAAGGAGAGTCACCTAGAGAGAACACATTCTCTCAGGCCTTCACAGAGAGCAAATTGGTCAAGCAATGGCCGTGATTCATCCAGATGGATGACACTGGTCAAAGGTCTGAAAACCGCAGTACATGCTTTCAAGGTAAATCCTGAAGGGACCTGACTGACTTTGTCAGATACAAATTTATGTGGTTTTTTTTTGTAATATGCTTTATCTTGGTCTTTTCCATCCAGAAGAAAAGTGTAACCATGAGGTATAAAAAGGAAAGCCACATTAATATGCTGAGCTGTAAAATGCTCAGTCAACAGCTTCCAAAAATACCAGATGAGCTGATAATCCACTACTGTAATGGACTATTGGGCCATATACACAGCTACTTTCTCTTTGTGCAATGAAAAGAAAGATCTGTACTAAAGATGTTTAGACAAGAAATCAT
The DNA here is from genome assembly GCA_004027025.1 of Myocastor coypus. Classification (NCBI taxonomy): domain Eukaryota; kingdom Metazoa; phylum Chordata; class Mammalia; order Rodentia; family Myocastoridae; genus Myocastor; species Myocastor coypus. The sequence continues at coordinate 76,042 of PVJA010003468.1, read as the reverse complement.
GTCCGCATCCTGTACTCTGCACAACTACGATGAAGACAACATCATGCAATGTATTAGCTGTTGTAAAAACATAATAATAAAAATAAAATAAAATAAAGTTTGTATGAGATAATTTTGCCCAAATGTAGGCATCTCAGTGTGTTTAGGGCAGGCTAAGCTTGGCAATGATTTGAACAAATGCATATTTCATTTAAATTTGCACTAAGGACGGGTTTCTAGGGTCATAACCTCACTATTACATTCAGAAGTATGTGCACTCAGCTGCTGAAGATGTCGCCCACTGGTTCTGAAAATAAGTGAATTGCACACCTTGACTCACACTCATAAGCAAAAGTAAATATACCTCCATTGCCGCAGGACACGTGCACAGCCTGGACATGACCGAGCCCTCTCGCATCAGCCCAAAAACCATCGAGGGTCTGTGGCTATAGTGTAGGACAGCAAGTGACTGAACAGGCAGCACTGGTTCCCTAAGTCTGTGTTGATACCTCTGCACTTCCAATTCAAAACGACCACCATGCATCATGGGAGTTTTATACATTCAGGAAGTTTGTCTGGCAGCCATTGAGGCATGTGATTGGCCAGTTGCTATAAAGCTCCAATAAAATAAAATAATAAAAAGTTCAGTGTTCCAATATTTTTTTTTTTTTAACTCGAGACTTTGTTTAAAATAGGATCTTGGTGACTCTTTGGGTTAGGTAAGTCAAATGTCATGTTAATGATTGGCATCAGACGCTAGCTAGCAAGGCAGTTCCTCTGGTCACTGTTTCAGGCAGTATTTGTCTTCATACTTTTTCCTCTGCAAGGGAAAACATGATGGCCTTTGCAAGAGAAAAAGCAACGGTAGCTATACTTGAGCTACTATCAAAATTGAAATAAAATTCAGATCCTAGACCACTACTAGAAAAGATCAATTCTACATCTATAGAAAACAATAAAAGTGTAGGTTACTCAGGTACTACCTGTTTCGGTATTATTTTCAGGTGACAAATAAAAACCCCAAAATCTTAGAAGTTTCGATTTTGGGGATTAAAAAAGAAAGAAAAGCCTCTTTGGATCGTCGTCTGCTCTGCCGCCTTTTCATCGCCCCCTTCTCCTGGAAGGTGAGGCCCCTTCCTGTAGCCCCTCCCAAGGATAGCCAAGCTGCTGCTCAGGGCTGGTAGAAATAAGGAGAGAATTTGGACCCCAACTCTCAGGGCCTTCGCTGGCTGGAAAACAAAAACGCCACCTAGGAAGTCCTTTGAAATCTTTTATTATTGTTTTATCTATTTTCTGGTATAGTTTCAATGACAGACGCGTGGCTCTGAGCCTGCAAAACCAACCTAGGGAGGACCGAAGATCCCTCCCCACGTGGTCGCTGCATTCCCGCTCACCCAGCTGCCTCTGTCACTTTGTGAAACTGGCAGGCTCTGAGCACTTTGCACGCTGGCGACAAATCACTGTTTTGCCTCCAGCAAGGAACAGAAATGTTGTAACACAGACTCCTCCTCAAAGGAAGAACCAGCGAACAAGTGCACGCGGCGCAGCTCCCCAGAGGCACCGCGCCGGGCTCGAGGAGGCGCGGAGGCTGCCTCCCGGACGCCCGGACTTCTGGGCTGGGCTTTCCCCGCCTTCCTTTTTCGGTTTCACTCAGCCGCTCTCCCGACCTCTGGATTTTACCGGCTGTCCTGCAAAGAGCTTGACACACCATGCGTGTCCCCGTCCTCGCGGGGCGAGGGTTCCTGGCCTGACAGGGCAGACTTTACTCCGCAGCAGAAGTGAGTACTTGGAGAAGGGGCGGGCGCCGTCCTCCTCCTCCTCCTTCTCCTCCGCCTTCTCCTCCCGGGCTGCGGGTTCGAGGCCCGCGCGGGACGGAGCGAGGCGGCGGCGGCGGCGGCGCGGGCTGCTGCAGGAAGCGCCAGCGGCGACCGGCAGCCGAGGCTGCCGTGCTGGGACCGCAGTGGGCCTCGGGGGTCCCTAATCGGAAGACCGCTGAGGTGTTTGCCACTCTGCGCCTGCAACCTTGGGCTCTGCCAACCGCACCTGCACGTGCGCTGCCAGGATTAGTTTCGGCCTGAGCTGAGAGTCTCAGAATGAGCGTAGTTTACGTCCAGGCGAGAAGTGTCAGGTCGGGGAGAACGGCGGGAGCGGCAGGGCTCCCACAGGCGGGGCGACGGCCGCCTGCGCCCCGGTCTCCTCCGCGCGGTGGGGAAAATTGAGCGTCGCTTGCCCTGACACCCCCTCTCCCCCAGCTGCGGCTCCCCACATCCGCGCCTCCAGCCTGCCGGGCAGTTCCCGCCCGCAGCCTCCGGCTGGAGCCCGAGCCCCGAGGCGCTGGAGTTGGAGCCCGCGAGCAAACGGGGGAGAACAGGAGACTGCGCCCTGGGAAGCCAGCCGGCCGTTCAAAGGGAGGCAAGGGCCAGAGGTCGGACTCCAGGAGTGAGACGGTCTCCTGTCGGTGACCTCTGCCTCTATCCGAGCGGCAGTCCGCCTTTCCCCTATAACAGGCAATTTAGGATTTTCTGTGATTGGACTTGGAAACGGTTGCAAACCTTGATAATCTGGACTGATCCTTTTGCCTTCATTCAAAGGGTTGACGGGCAAGGATTTCCTACCTGAATCTCCTGACCAATGCAGTGCTACTAATCCTGTAACTGTCCCTTGGCTGTGCCACCTTGGGCAAGACACTTGCCCTCTCTGGGCCTCAGTTTACTCTGAAAATCTTAGTGGAATTTAATGGGGTAAATACGCAGTGTTGAAAATTTTTTATTTTAGTGGGGTTTTTTTTGTTTGTTTGTTTGTTGTTTTAAGTAAGGGCCCAAGTAGACAGATCTTTTGCAAAAAGAAGGAGAAAAAGGGTGGGGATAAGGGGAGATGGTAAAGAGGACTGAGGTGTCGATGTGAGTGTATCAACTTCCCAAGGCGAATGTAATCACTATGTCCTGCAAATGGGTGCTAATAAAAATTTTTTAATTTAAACTAGGGATCCTAAATCCTTTTGAGAATCAGATGTTGAGTTTTCTTCCTGTGGGGGTGGGGCAGCTTCTTATGGAATGCATGTAGGATTTTATGTGCAATTCCTAAAGGTCTGCAGACACTTCTGCACACCATCTCTGCATCCCAGGTGAAAACTCACAGCATAAAGATCAGACAGCCAAGCTCCTAAGTGTAGCCCGGGTAGCTATGGGAGTATCTCACAGATTTTCCTTCCGGGGGTAGCTCCCCAGACAGTTTCTCAAGGGTCCCCCAGTCTTTGTCTCACCGGACCCTTTCCTTGAAAGTCTTACAAACTTGCCTAAAACAATATTCCTACCTGTGAAAGTTTGGGTCCTGTAAACAACATTGGAGTGCCATCTGAAGAGGGTCTATGTACAAATGAAAGAATGTTGTTCAGGTCACCCAGCGAGCAGATAAAAAAAAGGCCAAGATTTTATTTAAAAAATGAAGTATAATTTGCTCCCTGAATGCACAATGTAGCTAGGTTTTCATTGTGATCTCTGTACTTTTCCTCTAAGCAGCAGTGGGTTCCCACCTTGTGGGGTCTCACATTTCCCACTGGCACAGCCAGCAGGATGTAACGTGAGTCTATGAAGTGGAAAACACATAGGGCTAGGGTTGGAACCCAAGACACTGTGCTTCAAATCATGGCTTCCACATTTCAGCAGCCCACTGAACTTTCCTTCTGAGCCTTCCTTTTCCTGTCTGCAAAATAAGGAACAATGTAACTTTCTTGTATAGTTCTTGAGTGATGAGAAACATTGCTGGTGTTGTGCCTGACCCAGAGTCAATGATAACGTGCCATCAATAATATTAATGAGAGGTTTAATTTAGTGTCCAGTGGTCTATAAGCTTTTCAGAGAGCCTTTCTCTTCTACAGGGCTTGTGTTAGCAGAATGAGTAAAATCAGCTCTGCTCTAATTATTCTCAAAGATGGGTGAGTGAGGGTTCAGAGTATAGGGTCTCGTCACTCCTCCTCCAGCTGTGCTAGGTTAAGCACTCCATGTGCCAACAAGGGTAGACATAGATTCTCTACCCTTCTCTTTGTTCTCCTTTAACCCATAATCTTGACTACAGATTGACTATCAGTGCTTCTAAAAGCTGTGCATGGAAAGAAGAGCAGTCTCATGCATGGGTCCATCTCCAAATATGTCACAAATGACCCATGTAGAGAAAGTCTATATTGTTATCTTTCAGTGCTTGGCATAGATTTGTTTTAAAACTCAGTTCATACCCACTGTTTCTTTCTGTGTCACTTTCTGGAGCCCTGGCCTCTCAGTCACAAGTGGTTGCATGATACAGAAATGCGGGAAAAGAATACCAGAACCTTAAAAAATGCTGCAAACGGGGCCCAGCAGGATGGCTCAGTGGTCTAAAGCGCCTGCTTGGGAAAGCTTGGGCAGCTTCAGGGACCGCGGTTCGATCCCTGGCACCACATGCTGCGCCAGCCCTGCCTTCGGGGCGGGCTGAGCCAGCCATAAAAATGAGTGAATAAACAAACAAAGGTTCTGAAACCAGAAAAAAATAAATAAAATAAAAAATTTTTTAAAAATGCTGTAAAGATGGACCAGCATATCTGGATAGATAGTCTGATGTGAAAAATGATAACATTTATAGGTATTATTCATTGAGCCTTGAAGGTGTGCTTTCATATAATACCTCAACTAGTTTTCATGAGGACATTGTAGAGAATGAGTAATCATTTAAAGCCTCACAATAAGGAAAGGGTGGATTAGAGACATTTACATAATTTGCCTTGCACTCTTAGGATTCAAAACCAGGTTTGTCTGATTCTGACACCCACCCTTTTCCACCATACCCAGGCTGCCAACTTCTCTATGGGGCAACTGCATTGTGCCAGGTGAATTTAGAGTCTTTTTTTTTTTTTAAACTCCAGACAGAGTCTTGCTATGCAGATCAGGTTGGTCTTGAACTCACAATGTAACCCAAGTTACCTGCAGTGATCCTCCTACCACCACAGCCTCCTGAGCTCTGGGAAACAGGTCTGTGCTCTGTGCTGGCCTTGGATTGTTCTTAAAGGCATAAATAACCAGTTAGGTGAGTGGTCTAAGTGGTGCAAACATATACTTTGTTCATCATACTTTTTTTTTTTTTTTTTTTTTTTGTGGGACCAGGGTTCAAACTCACAACCTTGCACTTGCCCAGCAGGCACTTGTGCCTCGGAGCTATCTCCCCAGCCCCCATCATACATTTTAACAGGTGGCAAGTTAGGAGAATAACTTTTCTGACCCCCTGCAAACACAGATAATTCTTAAATCGTTCTTCTAGTCAAAAAAATAAAATAAAATAAAATAAACCAGCTTCATTCTTTACCACTTTTATAACTACACTGTTGTCATTTACTTTCCTGCATTAGTGCTTTTTTCACTCATGTATTAGTAGACACCTGCTGAGTTCTGTTTTGTGCTGGGCGTTTGACAGCACACATAAGACAGAGAGGGCCTCACCTCTGGTGGAGCTTCTTGGCACGACAGAGAGATGATAGGCAGAAGAACACACATATAAACATGATTTCAGATGTCCATACCATGAAGGAAACAGAGGCTGGGTGCAGGAGAATATTCGGGCAAGGGCAAAATTTTAGAGAGGAAGTCAGAGAAGATGTTCTTAAGAGATGAATTAAAACAAGAGAGAGAGACCCTGCCCGTGCAATCTAGAGAAATGGCTGCTTTAGCTGAAGAAATTTCAAGGTAAAGACTCTGAAGTAGAATGAGTGAAACAGTACAGCCTCAACTCTGAAGCTAGGACCTTGAGGACACATTTTGGATGTTATGCAGAGGGAATTGGTGGTTGAATGCTTACTATACAGTTCTAGCCTGTGCTGTACACCTTATAGCTGTCTTATTTAATCTGTCCAACTATTTGGTGAATTAGGTAATTTCAGCTTGGCTTTGTCATTGAAACAACTGAGACTCAGAGAGGTAAAGCAGTTGGTTCAAAGCTATGCAGATGATTTACAATCAATAAGAGAAGAGCCAGGTGTGGTGGCCTATGCCTGTAATCCCAGCACTTGGGAGGCTGAGACAGGAAGATTGATGTGAGTTCAAGACCAGCCTGAGCTTCCAAAGTGAACTCAAGGCCAGCTTCAACTGCATAGCAAGACCCTGTCTCAAAAAGACAAAAACAAAACAAAGAATCAATAAGAGAAGATCCTCTGAATGTCCCATGAATGATGTAATTAAAGCTTTGGAATTGAGGGGGACAACATGCCAGAAGCTTTAAGGCATATTGCAAAAGATCAGATAAAAGTTGAATATTGAAGGATAAAATGTTAAGGCAAAGATAAAAAGAAGCAGTGGAAGAACACTGCATGTGAATTGTGCAGCCATATGGCAGTGGCTATGCTATGTGCCCAGGATTTTGGATTTGCTAACATGGCAAGTGGCCTTCTAGACAATCTCTGTTGGGAGTTAGAGCATCTACAGAAGGGAAATATGAAGGCATATTAGTTAACTATTGACAATGATTTCTATTTGATGTGTCAAGTTTCAGTTAGTGTGTCTGGGCCTGCACCCCTCAACTCCCTAACTCTCAGCCAGTGCAACTGTCGAGCACTTGCTGTGTGACTAGTCCTGATCCAGTGTGCTGCAAGTTCAAAGCACACCATAGATCACAAAGACCTTGGACCCACACACACAGAAGGAAAACCTCTTGATTTTTATTTTGATTACATGTTGTTATAATATTTTAGATAGATTTGTTTACATGAAACTTACTAAATTAATCACCCTCTCACTTCCTCTTAATTTGCTTTAATGTGATTTAGTAAAGTATTTAAATTGTGCATCTAATTCACTTTATATTTTCATTAAGTAGCATGGGTCTTAACTAACAAGTTCATAATATTTCCTCCTATTTTCAAACAAACTTTGCCTCTGTTGTTTTTTCAGTATTTTCTCAAGTTTGCCCCAAAATTCAGGTAGCTGGTGAAAGAGGAGAGAGAAGAGGTTCATCTTTCTCTCACTCATCCCGCTCCGCCAGTGAAGCTCACTGTATCATTTCACAATTGGCTTTGAAGAAAAAGATGAGCTGCTTGCCTTTATCAACAGTACCTATTATCTTATGAAGGAAAATCTCAACTGGCTTTCAGAGAGGCTGTGATGAAAGGGACTTTTAAAATGTAGATTCAGGGGTTGGGCCTAGAGCTCAGCACTCTAAGCACTTGCCTGACCACAAGGACCCAAACTGGGTCCCTAGTACCACATGTCATCCAGCCAGGTGCAACACACAGGTCCTGAAACCTGGTGTGCTTGCATGCACCTGTAATACCAGTGCTGGGGAGGCTGAGACAGGAGGATCACTATGAGCCTAAACTGCATAGCAAGCCCCTGTCACAAATAGACAGATATTTTTTAAATATAAATGTAAAGTTTTACCTTTAAATTACTTCCTACGACAGTGTCTTTGTAGATGCTGGCACTGTATAAAATCAGATGAGAAGAGAACCAAGGTTTTACGATTTTTTTTTCAAATCTCATTCAATAAATCATCTTATGTGGTGAGAAGTGTTTCTCCCTTTGTCTTCTTGATTAAAGCTGCTAGAACAGCCCCGCTTTCCAGAAAGTCTGTCTCAGCAGCACCTTGCAGGCTAACTCTGGTTTCTTTATTCACTAGCTAAAATGACCCTGCAATATGTCAATGAAGTGTAGACATAATTGTCCTCAAGTCATTAATTCCAAAGGAAAGAGCAGCCAAATTGTGGCTGGAGAAAGACTTTGGGCTGACCGATCACGGGCCTAGGGTTCGCTTTTGTCTACTAAATTGCATGTTATCCTCAGCCTACCTCCCCACAATGAACCTGAAATTTAGAGTTGAGATTTCACATAAAACTAATGGATGGAATAGACTCTACGCCTAAGTCCTGAAGGTTTTACAAACACTTGCCTGCAAGGAGGCAATTTACAAAAGAATGGCAAAAGACTATACAAGGTGCTCTCAGAAATACAGCATGACAGCAGTTCATTTCTGCTTGAAATGAAAATCCAAGAGAAACAGCCATATGAAAGCTGCTTTGCATGAACTGTAGTATATGTAAATAACAATGCATAGTTTTCAGTATCTTATGAACAAAGAAGTCTACTCCAGACTGCATGAGAGAAATGAAAATGGAAGGGTTACGCAAAGTGCTTGCTTTGGGTGGAGGAGCACAGTCCTTAATGAGAAGGTGGACATAAAGGTAAGGCAGGAGCAGTGCAGCAGAACCTCTTCTAAGGGTTACATACAGGATGCAATTAGAGTTTGGGGATTCCAGAGGGCAGCATGCCACAAGCATTAAAACATACTGAGAAGGATGAGATAAAGGTTGGCCACCGAAGAATAAGATGTTAGATCAAAACAAACAAACCAAACAGGAGACAAAAGACATCCCTTCAAGATAAAATGTGCCATATGATAGTGGATATATGTGTGGGATTTTTGGTGATGTCAGGGGAAAAAAATAAACAGTTGCCTTAATTCAATGGCTCCAGATACTACTAGCTTAGATCAGAATCACCTGGGAAACTTCAAAGCAGTCATGCTCCATCTCAAGTTTTCATTTAATCAGTTTAAAATAGGGGCCTGTGCATCAGTGGGGATGTTTGTTTCTGTGATAGTTTTTGTTTTAATTCCCCAGAATATTCTAACCAATGTGAAATCCGAGTAGAGAGAAACTGAAAAATATCTCAGCTTTTTGTTTCATAATCATGGAAGTTAGAGGAGTATTCTTTTAGAGCTAATTAAATGGACAACTAAAAAATATGGCCTTTACATTATGGAAATTATATGTGCACATGTATTTATGTGTTGTCTTTTTAAATAAAAGAAAATTTATGGACTTGCCCTATCAATGATGTGGCCATATTTTTTTGGTAATCAGTCCATTACAACTTCTGTGAATTGGGCTCACTCTGCAGTCATTACCAGCTGAAGTGTGGAGCAGTTGGTACCTCATAGCTGCTGGTGGCCCCTAGTCTTCATATAATTAGTTCACAGAGTGTGTTACCATGCTTGTAAGTGCCTATAGTAGCTATGTGATGATAATCTATAACCTTTCACACCTCTTTGGTTTGCAGATTGGGAAACAATCAATAACTTGCACTCAGACATTTGTCTAGCCAGTAGTGGCAATCTGATGGCCCATGTGCCTCAGCTGAATTTTATCACTGAAAACTCTAAAAGGTTTGATGGACTTGCAAGTAAAACTCTCAGCAGCTGAATGTTTGATGTCTTATTAGGTACCCAAAGTGAGTGTGATGGTTAAGCTCAATTGTGTTCATCTCATTGGCTTGTGAGCCACTAAGAAGATTAGAAAAGCACAATTTTGGCTGCATTTGGATGGCTGTATTTGTCCTGACCTTCTGGACTATACTGTCCTTGCCCCATCTATTTATTGCAGTTTCAAAGATGTGAAAGAGTAAAAACTTTAATTTGAGGAAGGATTGCCTAAGTCCCTGCTCAAGAAGGCTCTTCTAGCTTCCCTGGGATTCATTTCAATGTGTTTTGCAATCTAGACACTCAGAGGTTGCTGCTGTCACAGTCCAAGGGGGCCTGCATGCTGCCCATGCTGTAGCAGATCTTGGTGTCATCCACATGATGCTGGTTTTACTAGCATGTAAAATGCAAGTGGATGAGGCCAGGGAGGCTTTGACCCCATTTCAAAGGAAAAACTGAAAGGTCAGGCGAGGAGCCCCTGAGTGGGCAGCAGGTGAAACTCTGAGGAAAAATCCCAAGATAACTGTAGGCTCTCTAAGGAACCACCCCAAGGTAGAGGGCCACAATCAGCGAGACCATGGGAGTTGGGCCACCCAAGCCTTCTGAAACTCACATGTAACCACAAAGTGCCCCACATGATGGATAAAGCAATAGGATTTAATGCTGTTCTACTGCATTTCAGTCTTGCTTTTATGCAGTTCTTTTCTATCTTTTAATTCTTAACTTTTGGAGTAAGAACATTTGCCTAATAGCATTGCATCTGGGAATTTATATTTTTATGCATTTAGTACAGGGTCTACAGGGTGTGCAGGGTCTCACGACATAGATCCAACTCATAGTGGTCTTCCTGTTTACAGCCTCCTAAGCACTGAAATCACAGGTGCGGTACTACCTTGTCCAGTCTCAATTGCTGTCTCAGCACACCCTGGGGGTTGGGCCGGCAAGGCAGGCTGGGAATCAAACCCAGATCCCTGAGTCCGCCTAAACAGGTGCTTTAATCGACTGAGATATCTGGCTAGGTCTGTATCTGGGAATTATGTTTGTTTGTTTGTTTTTACAGAGGTTCAAAACTGTAAGTTTGCCTTGAATCCTAGCAGACTTCGACTTGCCCTTTTAAAAAATGCTAAAAGCCAGTGTTTGTTGGTTAGTTTGCAGGAGTAGTGATTTTACTTCTTTGGCAGTATCAAGGACTGAACCCAGAGTTACATCCCTAGTCCTTTATTATTTTTTAGTTCATGAGACAGTCTCAGGAATTTGCCCAGGCTGTGCTTGCACCTTTGATCTTCCTACTTCAGCCTCCAATAGTACTTAAATAATAGGTGTGTGCCACAGTGTCTAGCTTAACATGCCAGAAATGTTGAGACCATAGGAAAGTGATTGCTTCATTCTTCATTGTACATAGAGTAATGGGAACAATACGTAGGGGTAATTATTAATTTGCGGATTTGGAGATCAAGTGTGGCTAAAGGAGATATGTTTGGTTTTCAAGTTGAGGAGAAGTACAGTGTGGTGGTTACTGTTCATTGTGTCAACTTAATTGGCTTGGATGCCATTGAAGGAACTAATAAAACACACTTCTTGGCATGTTCGGTGGGTTTGGGTGGACCATGGAGGCACAGCCTTAAGTACTATGTCTGGTTCCCTCACCCTTTCTTCTCTGGAACTTTTCCTCTGTTTTTCTTCCCTGCTGTCATAAACTGATCAGTCTTGCTCTATCTTAACCTCTACCATAATGTTTATGCCTTAGTTTTTCAGATTTCTGCCTGAAATCTCTGAATCCATCAGCCAATGTAAGTCTCTCCTCCTTTAAATTGTGGATGTTGGGCATTATGTCTCAACAACAAGAAAGCTAACTAATACTGTGAATCTGCCCAATCTCCTCCAGGTGTCCAAATAGTTCGTTCATGGCAATGCTATTTTTTACATGAATGAGTTAGTGTTGCAGATCAACAGGTAAAGATCACTAATTCACTGAAAGTGCAAAAATTGTGATTGCATGAGTGTCATCTGCCTAAGGCAAGCTGCTGTGATCCCATGGGCCCAATCCCCATCACCTTGAGGTGCATACTCAAATGAAGTTTGATCATGTCTGCTTGACTTTATCCACACCTACACGTAGGACTGGCTGCTTGCTGTCACTCCATAGTCCCAGTGCTTAACAGCTTGACTAACCTTTCTTTTCTGAAGCTCCTATGCACTAAAAGGATATCGACTCATTATATACTTTTAAGTATATAACAAGAAGTTCTATATATAAGAAGAAATTCTAGCATTAAAAAAATTCTTCTTTGTATTGGGAGCTTCTAGGCTCATTACCAGTGAAGAGACAGGGGTGCGGGGCTCCTTCTGAAGGATGATAGGAGAAAGCTAGAGTGCTAAAGAGGCAACGCAGCATCGTGAGTGTAAGGAGGTAAGTCAGTCTGTGCCATCTGGAATGCTTTTCTTGTTCTTCCTCCACATCCACTACTGATTGAAGATTAGCTTACAAGAACTTCATCTATAGCAAAGGGTAAACCTCTCAAATGGTGGTCACAGTAGTCCTCAGCACTGACTGCACCTGAGAATCATCTTGGAACTGTGAAAAAATTATACTCATTGAGTCAAGATTCTGGGAATGGGGCCCTGGCCACTTCATAGTTTACAACTCTCCAATTAATTATTATTTATATTCGGAGCTGAGAACTACTCCTCAACTATGATTCAAATCTTGATTACTTACATCTATTTCTTCTTTTGGCTTATCTTGGGCTACACTACCCAGGGAAAGCTTCAAGCTATGCTATTGATTGGGAAGCATAATTTTTTAGCATAATATTAAGTTTTCCATTTTTTTAAAAAAAAGACCTCTTCTTTAATTATTCTGAACAGCTTCATGACTAAAATTTCCTTTTAAAAATATTTTCTTAGTGCATGTCTGCAGTACATGAAATTTACATTCACTTTCGGGAGTAGGTACATATATTTAACATATCTTGATTCTTTTTTATTCCCCTTCCCCTCCACACCCACCTCCCTCTCTCTGTTTCTCTGCAGTATGAAACTCAAATCTTGCCATAAGCTAGTTATGAGGTTGGAAAAAGGGTCAGTTTACTTCTTAGCCATGTATTAAATTTCCTAATTGTTAAGTTGAGCTTTAACTAAGACTTGCTTTCTTGTCTCAGCCATTTTAAGGCCAATTAATTTTATTTTTTGTTACACCCTTGTTAAAAATATAATTATGGCAATAGTCTCCAGATACTGTCATTGGCTAGACTTTCTGCAGGTGAGTTAGCAAGTACAACCTAGGTTGTGTAATGATCTGTAACACCAGGAAGTCATTTGAGTTACAGAGGCTGTTTGTGTCACATTGGGCTTGGGAAGTAATAGACATTGATTCAGGAGGAGATGATCCCAAGTCTCCCAAACAGGGAAAACCCTAGGATGTGGAGAATAATTATGAAATCAATTATCCTGGGTCCAGTTAAATTTAAGACTCCAATCCTTCTCAGAAAGTCGTATAAATTCCAAAAAGAAGAGAAGAAGAGAGAAGAGGAAGAAGAAGAAGAAGAAGAAGAAGAAGAAGAAGAAGAAGAAGAAGAAGAAGAAGAAGAAGAAGAAGAAGAAGAAGAAGAAGAAGAAGAAGAAGAGGAAGTGGAAGTGGAAGAGGAGGAGGAGGAGGAGGGGGAGGAGGAGGAGATTTTCCTATTTGACTTGACAGATGATGTGCAATTTTTACTTTTCTGGGGTGCTTACATAGCAGTCTTAAAAGATAAAAACATGTCTAAGGAAATTTCAGGGAGATACATGCATCACAGACATGAGAATTTTGTACTTACTCCACTAACGAAATTCAACTGATGGAAGTTCTACCATGTTCTAGGGATCCATTACAGGAGATGCAGATGGGGTGATGGAGTCTCTGCTTCTGTGGACCTTATATCTTATATTCTACTGGGGGGGAGGGCACAGATGTCCACATTTTTGTAAAGCAAAATCAGCTTGGTTGGTGCAGACACAAGCAAAGGGGAGGATGGGCTATGCTAAGATAACAGAGGAGGAAGAGATGCTGGGGCCAGGATCAATCAGGAAGGCCAAGCCAGGATCATTTTCAAGTAGATAAGCTAGTAAAAATCCTACCAAACCTTGTTCCATTTCAGGTAATTGCTCCCACTTTGACCCAATTTGTACTACTGGTTTTGAACCAATTAACATGCAGTCCTATTCAGAAACATCAGGAATTTTGACTTTAGCATATTTAAGCAGAAAAAAATAAATCCTCGTCCAAGGAAAAATTTCATTGCTGCCTTTTTTCCACTCTATGAATTTCATCACATGTCAAGATCATTCCGGTGGAGCTTTTTTTTTTTTTTTTTGGCTTTTTGAGGCAGGGTCTCACTGTGCAGTTCAGACTGGTCTTGAGCTCACTTTTGTAGTCCAGGCTAGTCTCGAACTTGCACCAATCCTCCTGCCTCAGCCTCCCGAGTGCTGGGATTACAGGCGTGCGCCACCACACCTGGCTCATTCCGGTGGAGTTTGATGTTTTGATTTCTGTGTTTTATGTGAGTGCTGAAATGGTTACATTCACACTGTTAACTTCTTTTCTAAGTACTTTGGAACCAGTTGTGTTTATCAGCTCCTTCCCGCTGTCAGACACTTACTGCCTTATTTAGTTGATCAGTTTCTCTATATAAGTACCGACATCATAATAATAAGCATCTAGTGAGCACTTACTATATGTTAGAATTCATTTTTAATTTCAGGTCTTAATTTTTTCTATCCTCCCTGAAACCTTACTGGGTGCTCTTATAATTATCACTGACAAGATGAAAAAATGAGGCTCAAAAAAGAGAATAAGTCATTGGCTCAAGATCATGCTGCTGTCAGAGGCAAACCTAGGCTTTGAACTGAATCTTCCTGCAGGACTCTGAGTTCTTCAATACTATGTTGTGTTCTTTCTCATAGAACACTTTCTTCTCTTTATATCTAGCCCTTCTATAAATAGAATTATATCTTCTGTAAAAATTCCCAGGTGACACTCAGGGACACTTCACCTGGGCAAGGTTTATACTCATAGATACTATAACTTGGAGATGGGATAATCCAGCTGTAGAGGACAGTGTCGCGCGCCCTCCCGGCCGGCAGGAAGACACACAACAGGATTCAGCGGCAAACAAGCTTTAATCGTTCCCTAGGCAGTTCGCCCCGAGGAGAGACCTCTTTGTGGCCGCCAGCTGCGGATCCCTCTCGTGTCTCTCCCCGATTGCTTCTTCCTGATTCTCTCTCTCGCCCGCGGCGGGAGCTCACAATATATACTACCTCGTGGTCCAATCAGGATGGGGCAACACACGCAACCTTATTGGCTGTAATCTCTTAAGCGCGAGTTTACATCATAGCAGGCGGGACTACAAGGTTTGCGGAAGCAGGATGTGGCC